>CAUYRT010022019.1:0-90103 GCA_963574885.1 Lepilemur ruficaudatus
CACCCACATACACACTCACGCACACACAACCCCATAGGCACATACCACACACCCACATACACACGCACACACAACCCCATAGGCACATACCACATACCCACATACACACTCACGCACACACAACCCCATATGCATATACCACACACACCTCCACATACACACACACACACAACCTCATATGTACATACCACACACCCACATACACACACAACCCCATCTGCACATACCACACACGCCCCACATACACACTCACGACACACAACCCTGTCTGCACATACCCACACCCACATACACACTCACACACACACAACCCCATATGCACATACCACACACCCACATACACACTCACACACACATAACCTCATAGGCACATACCACACACACCCCACATACACACTCACGACACACAACCCCATCTGCACATACCCACACCCATATACACACTCACGCACACACAACCCCATAGGTACATACCACACACACCCACATACACACACATGCACACACAACCCCATCGGCACATACCACATACAGCCCCACACATACACACTCACACACACACATACCCCATATGCACATACCCCCATACACATTCACACAATACCCACAACCATAGCCATACACACCTCCACACATGCACACTCACATACACAATACCCACACACATACCCACACACACCCACACACATACACACTGACACACACACAATACCCACACACATACCTACTCACACACACACACATACCCCGCTCCGTGGCTCTTTGGAGGGACCCTTCCTCTCCCCTCAGCACACGCTGAGACCTGCACACGCTGACAGAGCTCTGGGCCCTTCTCTGCCGCAGCCTTGTGGACTCTCTCAGGCCGGGCCTTGTGACCTTGGCACGCTTCTTGGGGGGTTGAAATCAGAAACACGGAAGAGGAAGGTAGAAAGTGAGGAGTGGTCCACTGGGAGTGGCGGTGGGAGAGACTGCTCAGTGAGTCACTAGGACATCCTGACTGGAGGGTCCAGAGACCGCAGACACACACCACTGTCACCCTCCAGGCAAAGCCAGCACTCACCCCTCCCCACGGGGCTGCCTGTCTGGGGCACGCGTGGAGGGCACCCAGCACCCTCGCCCCGAAGACTGCAGAGCCCCCAAAAGCCAGCCTGGCCCCCCCACTGCCCAGAGACCTCCATTTCTCCCGCCACCTTCCAGCACAGGTGACAACGTTTCTTGAGGAAGCTCCATAGGTTGGCTCCCTTGAAATGGAAAACAAGGTCAGGAGACACATTTCCTAACTTTCAAAGGAACTGTTTGGGATAATTAATCAACACAACACCAACACCAAGGGGTTGTTTTATATCAGTAGACATATAATTAAAAAAACAATAGCAGGCTTGTTGTGTATTTTGTTCCTAAAGAATGTTAATTATGTTTAGCACCCTGACACATCCAGAGGTTCTCCCCCAATATTTTGAAATCAAACAGAAGTTGGCTTCGAGGTCTCTCTTTGCCTAGGCTTAGCACAGGCAAGGTCAGGGAAACAAAATGGGCCTCTAACAGGTCTTTGAATCGGCTTTTCGGCCTGTGATTGCTGCAGCAGTGAGGAAAGGCAATTGCAATTGCTAAATTGCACTCACTATTGCTTAATTACACCTTCAGATCAGCACCTAATTTGCTTAGGGTGCAACTGAGCTGCCGTGGGTGTAATTACTTGTACACTACTTAACAATGCTGCCACCGCCAGAGGAAACTGGGAGCCTTACTTGGCTCCACTCGGAGAGACGACAGCCCCATAGCTGTGGTTTCCAGGGCCACGGACCCCAGCAGCCTGGAACAGAGGAAGGCGGCCCTGGCCCAGCTGCCTCCTGCGAGCAGCCTGCGTACAGGGAGCCTTAGAAAGGTCCACTCCAAGGTGTTCAGAGAGTGACTAAGAGGATGCTGCTGGGCTAACCTTCCTGGTGGGTCCCTCTCCCTCGGGGCCCTCCCTGAGGAGGTGGCTCCAGGGTGTGAGCAGCTCCACCCAGGCTCTGCCTCACTAGCCTGGTTGCCCTGTGCCAGCAGCTCCAGCTGCAGCCTGGCTCCCACGGACAATCCCTGCTGGGCACAGTAGGGAGGTCATGGCTAAAGCTGCTGGCACCCAAGGGGGACAGGTGCATGAACACAGGCACCCAAGGCCCCAGGTAGGAGAGCAGAGCCTCCCTCCTGAGACCCCTGGCACCCTGCTGACATCCAGTGTGGCCAGACTGGCAACATCAAGATTTCTGGTTCCCACAAAGGAGGAAATGCCCACGCTTCCCCCAAACGCACACACGTACACACACACACACGTACCTTCTTGGAAAAGAAGTCTTCACTCTCTCAAGAAGAGGACCGTTGTCCAAAAGTTTCCTTCTTCGTGGAGGAGGGAGGTCCAGTGTTTGCTGATGGGCTCACCCTGTATCCAGGCTGCCTGCTTGGTCACACCTTGGGGGATTCACACCCGGGGTTGGAGGCAGAGGTGGGTATGTGCAGGCCCATAATGGTATCACTGTCTCCTGATGTCACCAGAAAGTCTCCAACTCACAGTAAGTAGATTTAATAGATTTAGTTGAAGTGTGAAATGTTAGAAATGAGCGATTCAGGATTATAAATCATGATGCTAGAGTCAGACAAACATGGGGTCCAGTCCTAATTCTGCCACTTCCAACCTGGGACACCTGAGGCCATCGCTTCACCTTGGGAGCCTCAGTAACCTCATCTGTAAAATGGGTGTATGGAGCTGCCATGAGGATTTAGTAAAACAATGCACATAAAGCAAGCACTCAGCTCAGATCATGGCCCACAGGAGTCACTCGATTGTGTCCTCCTTTAAAAGAATAAGGCAGAGCGAGCTTTGAAGTCAACTCACCTCAAATCAAGTACTGTCTCAGCCACTTGCCAGCACAGAGACCTTGGGCAAGAAACTTAACTGGTTTATTTCCTTATCTGCAAAATGGGGATAATTTTATGGCATTTAATTCATAGTACTGCTGTAAAAAATCACTATAACGCTTGAAAAGTACATGGCACACAAGAGTCACTCAATACATAAAGCTCTTAAAATGATTTTTGTTCATTCATGTTATTCATTCATTTTGATTCAGTTCTTTCTACTATTTTAGAGGTTTCTAAACAGGTGTAACAGATCATCCATCTGGATCTGTTTGGTTTTTCCCATGCCCTCACTCCTCCCAGCCCCTAAAAGGATTGCATATGTATTTTTAGGTCTACTAAGCATTTGCTACTTTCAGGAATGTTTCTGGAAATTTCTGAGATCAGGTTAAATGAGACCCACAGAACCTATAGGTATTCCTGCCTTGCACCTCTTCGAGGGAGCTGGGCAGGGTGGGAAGGTTAGAAGTGGGTGGCTTCACCAAGCTCCACCCAGTGGAAGAGCCTCCTTCCCAGGTCTACAGCTGGACCGTCCAGCCTACCTGGATCTGACAAGGATCTTGTATTCAGGGACAGTGGAGGCTGGATTCTGAGCAGAGCCCAGAGCCCAGGCTGCCCAGGCATGAGTCACCTCACGTGTGTCTACTCACTTCATGGTCCATCACCTCATGGACAGAATTATTAAAGAATTGTGGTATTGCAGTTAAAACTTTTAAAAGAATCCTGTTAGAGATACATCCTAAAATTATTATTGGGGAAAAGATATAATATCTGAAATTTCCTTCAAAATAGCCTGGAATGGGGAGATGCTAGAAAGAGGAGATGGAGCCAGATTGACCTTGACTTGATCATCTGTATGAGTTTGCCAGGCTGCTGTAACAAAGTGCCACACACTGCATGGTCTAAACAACAGAAATTCACTGTCTCACAGTTCTGGAGGTGGGAAATCCTAGATGAAGGTGTCACCATGGTTGGTCCTTCTGAATGGAAGCACTATTCCAGGCCTGGGTTTATAGATGGCCGTCTTCTCCCTGGGCCTTCACGTCATCTTCCCTCTGTGCCTGTCCATGTCCAAACTTCCTCTTCTTGCAAGGTCACCAGTCATAATGAATTAAGACCCACTCTGACTATCTCCTTTTAATTTGATCACCTCTATAAAGACCTATCTCCAAATAAAATCACATTCTGAGATCCTGGTATTTCAACATACGAATTTGGATGGGAGGACACATTTCAACCCATAACATAATTACTGAAGATGAGAGATGAATGCATTACACCGTTCGTTCTTCCTTATAAGTTTGCATTTTTCCCATAATTATGGCGAGGGAGCAGCCGAGGGGTCAGTACTTCAAACAACTGGTTGGACTCCAGGTTAAACTCCAGAGAGATAAGACTTGTTCTTTAGAGCTCGAGGAAAACCCTAAAACTCAAAACTGTTTCAGAAGACACAAGGCAATTTTGGGAGACTGTAAGCTTCCCAGCACTGGAAACATCCAAGCGCAGGCTGCAGGACCACCAATGGGGCCTTCTGTAGGATCCCTCCATGAAGGAGAAGCTGGGCTGGCCAGCTTCTGTAACTTTGTACGACCCTTGGTTGCCAAACAAGCCAACACCATCTTGGACTTCATTAACAGAAGTACAGTGGCTAGAGCAAGGGATAGCAGAGTCCTGTTCTACTTGGAACTGCACCAACCAGGACCACCTGGATTCTGGTGCTCCATTCTGGGAACCCCATTGCAAAGGGGACATTAAGTATCCAAAAGGTACAGAGCTGCATGTGCAGAGGAGCATACAAGTGCTGGAGGAACTAGAAATCATACCATAGAATTAAAAAAAACCAACTATGGAATCCACTTTTACCAGCTTCTTTTGCATCCTCTTATATATACATTTCTTTTATATAGAAAGAAAACCTTATATACATTTCTTTTACACCAATGATATTTTATGTACACTAGTTTTGCTTTTATCAATTAATATTTACATATCTTAGAAAATCTCCCATTTTAGAACACGAATTATGCCTCATTCTTTTTAACTACTGCATAACACCCCATTCTAGGGTAAATTACTTTACCAATCCACGTTGGATTGCTTCAAATATTTCCCTATAGCTAACAACACTTAATAATTAATTTCATGCATGTGCCACATCACATATGAATGAGTATATCTATAGAATAAATCCTAATTTAAATAAATAAATATTATGGAAGGAAGGAAGGAGAGAAATAAGGAAAGAAGGAGAAGATGCCTGAGAAGTTGCAGGGTATAGGGGAAAGACTTTCCACCCTTCCTTGGCACAGCTGCCCCCTGGCCACAAGCAAGCAAGGCACAGACACGGAAACACAGATGACAATCACAATCAGACAGGCAGAGGGAAGGGCACAGGCTCAGGGTGCAGCTGCATTGGGTCCTATCTCTTTATAGCGACACACCACACTCACTGGTTTGGTGCCTCTCACTGGTAGAAGAGAGGAAGTCAGGGGTCCAGGAAGGGGCAAGCCCAAGGCCCTCTCCCTTCCAAAGTCCCTTCCATCACCCACTGGTCTGCACTAGAAAGAGAAGCCAGGGAGGGCAGGTAACAAGGACCTGACCCATGGGGTTGGTTGGGGACAGACCGAGATACTGTTTGTGAGATGCTGACACAGCAGGCGCCTATAGCAGCAGCAGTGGCTGTTCACGCCTGCCCACAGGTTGGCCTATCATCTGACCCGGGGCCAAAATCAGGGAGAGAGTGTCTGAGATCAACACAAGCCTGGATGCTAGACTCTTGGAGTCTAGTCCTGGCCCACCTATTCCCTTCCTGGGGCCAGGAGCCAAGTGACCCCTCTAGACTGCTCTTCCCAAGGTCTACACACACAGCTGGTGGACCCATGCCATCAGTCCCTACACACACCACACATGTGTGCACATAGGTCCATACATGCTCTCGTCCTTGACCTGCCTGAGGCTGGCAAGCGGGTCTGGCCTGTAGCATATCCTAAATGAAACCTCCTTTTCAGCTATGAAAATAAGATTTGGAGAACAGATTGTGGGGTTCCAGGAGTGTGGACAGAAAAAAAGGTTTGGTTTGGCTCTGGTTTTTCATATACCTCAGCCTGACGCACACACCCAAGGGTCCCTGAAGCTGCATAAGCCCCACTGTGCTGTCCCTAGACAGCAAATACAGAAAACAACACCTGCATCAACATGGCTCCGTCTACTCACCAAAGCAGCGGCCTTCCACTTGAAGTGATCTACGGTAGTGGAAACCACTTCTGGTTTTCACAGGACATAGCTGCAGTCATTTAGAGTGTGGGTCAAGGAGAGCAAGAAGGGATGGCGGTGAGCCCTGCAGAAAGCAGACCACCTTGGCTGAGGCTGGCTGTGCCCAGGGGGAGCCAGGACAGAAAAGTGAACTGCATCCCCCCCGCCACACCCCTTACTGTGGCTCCCACAAACGGGCTCAGTCATGCCCTCCCTGGGGTCACACCTATTCCCACCCACACACACAAATGTTCACACACACTCACACTGTCAAAACATCACTGCAACCCACTCACAAGTGCAAACGGACCTGTGCTCACCTTTGCACAACACTCAGGAACTCTGAAGGTGCCAGATGGCAGCAGCTGGTGGCTGATGCTATTCAGATCCCGGCACCGCAGAAGGGGCTGCACACCAGTGAAGGAGGGACTGCTCAGAATGTAGCTGATCCTCAGTGATAAAGGCACCTTCAACGACATCACACCCCAACAGACATCCCCACCACAGTTCCAACTTATGGACTACAGATTGTGCACTGCAAAAGAAGTCTGGCCACAGGGGTGGGGGCCAGAGGTGCTTTGCTGAAATCCAGCATACATTTCACTCCCCAGGTGAACAGGGCAAGCATCCACCCAGAAGAAGGGATACCTTTTTCTAAGCTGCACAAAGACAGTGTGGGCTCCAGTAGCCCCACCCCCCATGGCTATGTCCACATTTCCACATACATGTATGTGATCTACATGCTCAAAGGTACAGGCTGCATAAACACATTCAGGGACAGCTGCTCATGCACATGCAGCCACCAGCATGCAAGGTTCAAGGCCAAACTCAAGCACAGAACTCTCTTCATTAGCACGCTCACTCCCAGGGACCCAGGCACAGATGCTTCTGCTCAGCCGTAACTTGGGTTGATGATGATGATGTCTTCAATCCCCATCCCAGGCCCTGTACCCCATGGGCAGGGCCTCAGAAGTGCCTGATCCCTCAAGAACAGGATCCAGTGAGCAGGCATGTTCCCTAACACCTGACTCCATCTACCCTCTCTTACCTGACCCAGGATGAGGGCACTGCCAGGGCAGTCCCAGCTAAGGGCAGAGGCTGGGCACTGGCTCACCACCTCTTTAGCCCACAGGAGGTGTGCAGGTGTCTGGGAAAGAAGGGAAGTCCTGGCTCCTACCTACCAGGACTTTGCAGCTTCATGGGGCCAAATGCTGGAGAGGTCCGTGGTTTCTAAATAAGCCAAGGCCAACCACCCAGCCTTGAGGTGAGTTGTGCTTTTACTTGCCCAGGGAGCACAGGGGAAAGCACCCAGCAGCCCTTGGGGACACCTCGCTGTCTAGTGACTCCTGAAACTTTCTACAGGAAAGAGGCTCCCTAGCCTGGAGTCCTTGATGGGGGCCCATGACCCCCCTTACCTCTACCCAAGCACAGTGCTCTGAAGGCAGGCAGGGGTGGACCCAGGAAGTGGCCCCAGCCCAGACAGTCTCCTTCCATCCCCACCACTCAAACAGGGTGGGGGCAGGTTGGGGGTCAAGCCGCAGGGCACCCACTGACCTTGGGGTGGGCAGTCTGGGCCATGCCTGCCCCTCCAGTTCCATGCAGCTCCTCTGCTTGGGGGGGAGGGGCACCCACGTTCTCTGGGGAGCAAAGCCCCGAGAGGTGACCCCGTTTCAGAATGAAATTGAGCTGCCATTTTCATCTTCTTCCCAAATGTCAGCAGCGTTAGATCAGATTAGGAACTAATCTCTTGCCAAAATTCATTTCCGAACAAGAGAGGTGGCTGCGGGCGGGTGGAGTTTTGTTGTGGGCTTCCGTATTCTGCTCACCCTTTCTCTCCCTGTTCCTGGGGTGAGAGTGGGAGTAAAAGTCAGAATAGACCGCAGTGGGGTCCCAGGAGGGCCTGGGGAGGTCGGGCAGCGCTGCTCCAGTGGGAGTGGACCAGCAGCAGGCAGGGCAGAGCCTACTGATCCAGTGTCCTTCCTGGGCTGGAGAGAAACGGGACCAGGGGAGGGGACAGGGAGGGCAGGGCCCAAGGGACAGAGGCTGGGAGGGCTGTGATGCCTGTAGGGCATGCTGCGCAGGAGAGTGTGGACCCTTCCCACAATCCCCCCAACCCCCACCCCCCCGCAAGGGCCAGGGTGGTAACAGGGAAGAGGAAAGGCAATTGCAACCTAAAGAGGGAAAAGGGAAAAGGAAAAATAAACGCCCAAATGAACTGGTCAGTACCTTGCAGGAGGCCTCAATTGACAAGTGACCAGAACACAGCCGCTGGCCTGAATGCATAATTACCCCCAAGTGAAAATTCCCTATCTAATTTGATATTTGGTTCCTTGCAGAAGCTATAGCCTTCGTAAATAATATACAAAGTAAGAAACCTAATCCCGCCTGCTAGAATGTTTAATTCATCATTATGCGAGCTAATTGGAAGGTGATTATATGGTAATTGCTCATTAGTGGTGTATATTTATCGCTGTACCTTATGTCAAGGCCATGGGAATTGTGTAGAGTCTGTTCTCTCATTTCAAGGATCAGTTTCAGAAGCAGGAGCGAAGCAGGCAAGATCAAGTTCTTTCTGACGTCAGGTTCCAGCCAGGGCTATAGAGACCTGCTCTATATATAGGGCCTGATGCTGGATGGTAGCAGGGGCGGCCTGGGGCCAGGCTGAAGCCGTGCGATCCAGGAGGTTGCTGGCAGCCAGGCCACTGCCAGCAAAGCCAACCCTCTGTAGCATCATTTTCCAAACGCAACTCCACCCCTATCCCAGGCCCCAGGCACCTGGAGGGCCCCTTGGGTGCTTCCTGGCCTTTGTGCTGGAAAAGGAGACCTTAGCCCTGAGCTTTCTCGGGCTCCTCCGGAGGGTGTGCAGAGGGGCAGTAAGTGTGGGGTACAGAGGGGGATGGCGAGGCTTAATTTGAAGACTGGACACTGGGTGGGAGATAGGGATCAGAAAGGTGGGGTTTGACTTGGAGAGGGAGGTGGAATTTTGAGTGGTGGAGACCTGGACTTCCTCTCCATGTAATCCCGGAAGCGTTGGGCAATTCCCCTCTCCCTACCGTGCGAAAAAAATTCTCTCAAGCCCCTCAGCCAGCGAAGCACGGTGCTGGCTCCATGACAGTACAGGGTTGGTGCCTAGGAAGGAAACCCAGAGTCTCTCTGGGGTAAGTAAGAGGCGGAGGCGAACGAATTCGGAGCACTGAGAACGAAGACCAGTGGACACCGCGGGACGCGAGCCCAACCCAGCCCCGAGGCCAATGCCTGGCCCAGGAACTTGGGAGAGGCAGGAAGGCGAGTCTGAAATCCCGAGGGTGAGGAGAGAAGAGGAGGGCCGGGTGTGCAGGTGGAGGTGGGGGCATGTTCTCCAGCAGCTGGGAGGACCAGGCCCCAGCGCTCGGAGACCAGCCTCTAGGCATGCAGCTTAGCACGTGGGCGTGATCTTTGGCGCGCTCTGGCGCCCCCTCCAAGGAGTGCGACGCGCCTTTACTGTGTCCAGACCCCAGCCCCAGGCGCTGGCTCTCAGTCCGCGCCCCGACCCGAATTTGCAGCCCCTAGGCCTTCCGAAGCTCCCCTCGTTGGGCAACAGGCACTAATGAACAAAAGGCCAATTAGTCGCTGGGACGCGGCTGAAGAATGGACCTTTCGCTTTACTGCGTGGCACCGCCTGGAGTTTCCAGGCGCACCGGGTCACACCGGGAGAACTCGCCTCCCGGATCCGGGTCACGCCTGGGGTCAGCGGGTTCTCAAAACTCCCACTTTTTCCTTGCTACGGACTGGTTAGGGGAAGAAAATCAGGCGGCCGAGCCGCAGGCGAGGGTCGGGAGCTGTGGGCTAGACGCACCAAGCACCCCGCAGCTCTGCTTTTGGGCGCCGTACCGACGCTGCAGGCCAATCCTCTGCCGCCCCGCCCACAGCTGCTCGGACGCTGCACCCAAGTAAATTTAGCGCTGGTTGCTAGAATCATAAAGGCAGGTCTAGAAAAATGCACATTAAAAAAAAAAGGGCTGTTGTTTGCCAATCTCTGGAGCGGATGGTGCGCTGCGGGAACAGCACCCCAACCCAAGCCTCCTCATTAAATACACAACCCCTAGGTCCCAAGACACACAAATGCTGCCCTAGTGCTGGGCATGGACGTCCATCACAGGGACCACCACTCAAACACGGAGAAATGTCCCCGCCAGTGATACGCATTGAGGCCAGCCCCATCCTCCTAGATGCACAACTCCAGATGAACTCAGACGCTCGTTGTGTGACCAGTCCCCGGCACACAAATTCAATGAACTGCATTTCCACACCTTATAGGCACTACAGCCCCACAAGTGCACGTGCTGGCCCTACCTCAAAACAATCTAGATGCACAAGGACAGCCAGACATCTTGACAATCACACAAGTAGCACTGGCCTCTCCAGCTTCTAACTCATTCAATTAGCAGCGATACAAAGTGACCAAAGTCCTGGCTGAGACACATAATTATATCTGCCCAATCCACAGACAAACTGTATCACAGACTAGTACACTCGCCCTATGCAAACACGCAATCATAGATCCCCACCCTAAGTCACCCTAACACCGACAGCTTGCAGCTGCCCACGTGTGGGTACCCAGCCCTTAAACCCCCCGCCACGGAGCGGGGCCCCGGGCCAGGCCTCTGAGCCGCCACAGTCGCTCCCCAGCCTGCCTGCGCGTCCGGGACTTTGTTTCCTGCGACTTGAGGCGGGGACGGGGAGGAGCCGAGATTTCCAAAGCCGCGCGCAGGCCCGAGCCCTCTTTCTGCCCGGCCGGCTTGGCGCGGCTCTCCGGCTGGCACAGTCCGCCCCTCGCACAAAAGTGGCCCGGCAGGTTCCGGGCGGCGGCCAAAGCGCCCGCTCCGGCTCGGCTCGGCTGCCAGGAGCAGAGCCAGAGGGAGCTGAGAGCACCGGACACCCAGAACTAGAGCCACGAAGAAGTAACTGTCCGGAGGTCCAAGGCTTCTCCCACCCCGGGAGTTTCTGGCTCCTTCGAGGAGGAACAGGATCCGGAGCAAGAAACGCCCACCGAGCCCATGTGTGCCTCTCAGGAGAAGGTAGCCGCGGCACACATGAGTTGTATATTCCGTTGGACCCTCTCCGGTCAACGCAAACTGAGAACCCTTGTCTCTCCCGAGCATCCACTTGGCACGGGGGACGCCCAGGGAAGGCCCACGAATAATCAACTAGAGAACAGGTCGTGGATCAAACTTGTAACCTACATGCCCATTCGGAGTCACAAGCAAGACCCAGGGCAATATGCATACAGTTCGCTGTATGCTGGGAGGAACCCAGAACCTGACCCCCGAGGCCCATAGAGCCCTTCTCTGTGGTACGAGGGGGCACACAGACCTGGGGCACACGGCTCCCACACACCCCTGCCCAGAGGGCTCCAGCCCAGCACGCGCACTGCGAAGGGGACGCAGCGGCGGGGCACACGCGCCCCGCGCACCCTGCCCTGAGCCCCACGCCCAGATAGTCATCGTGGGATGGCATCTCGCAAATATTTATATTCCTCAGCGCCACCGCAGCCCGCGTCCACATTAGACGCTCTAATCCTGCCACTTTAAATAGATGAATTAATAAAGCAAACGAGCGGCTAATAAGCTGACTGTCCTGCCTTTTTGAGGCGGGGGAAGGACTCGAAAGTGCGCCAAATTTGTTTGCAGTGGATCAAGGCGAGCCGCCTCTGCTTCACTTTCTTTATCTTAATTCCGACTTGAAAAGATATAATTATCTAGTTTGAACAGAGCTGCTATCAAATCCTTCTTTGGGCCGGGAAGGGGGGCGTTGGAGTGGATTGCGGCTCTCTGAGCCGCTCCGTGCAGCCGGAGATAGCGCGTAATGAAGATGTGGAGGCCTGAGATACAAAGGGCATTAACCTCATTAGCATGAAACCTTTTCTTCTTACCATTGTGGGACCCTTTCAGCCGCCTAATCCCCCCTATTTTCAAAGCTTGGTTTGTAATAAAGCTTTTAGGTTTTTTTTTTCAAAGCTAATAGTATTCTCTGATGATTTTATTGCTGTTACACTACATAGGACGTTTACAAAAAAAAAATCTTCACCACCAACCCCCTTTTTTTGTACTTAAAAAAAAATCAAGTATATGGTTCCCGCAGAAATGAGCCTTTTATCAAGACGAGAAAATGTTTTCTGAAAAGGCAAGTCTGATTTTTTCAGGACTATGTTCAGTGTTTCAGGCATTCAGAGTTTTGGAAGGTGAGTGGAAGGAAAAGGTAACTTGTACTTCTTTAAGAGAAAGGGATACGGTGCCATGGCACTGTCTGCAAAGCGCTCCGGACAGCTAGTGGTCGCTGAAGGTGGCCCTGCCCAAGCAGCTCAAAGCTCCACTTGGGTTTCCAGGATACCCAGGTTGCACCTGTCCCTGGGAGAGGCAAGCCCAGGTCTCTGGAGGCCACCCCCTCCAGCCAGGCATCTCCCTGAAGCGGAGTCTCCCCCACAATGCACACTTTCCAAGAGGGGTCTGTGTGAAAATGCACTATGAGCAGCCCCGGTTCCACAGAGGGACAGAGATGGCAAAAAGGGGGAGACACGCAGAAACAGAGGAGGGAAAAGAGAGAGAGAGACCAAGAATGAATTCTACTTTGGAGAAGAGGAGGGAAAAAAGAAAGAAAAAATTTCCATAGTGCCCTATAGTCCCCACACGTGCACAGAATGTCTAATCTTAACTTTTCAAGGCAGGATGTTAACAAAGCTTGTATTTTTGCCCTGCATTGTAACTTGGCCTTATCACAGTGTAAAGGGTGGGGAGATTGTCCTAAATTATGTCCAGGCAGCCCCCCTGGATCTGTGGATTAAGAGATTAAAGGAGACCACTGGGCAAGGCCTCCTCTTTCCCCTTCATATTCCTGGTATGATAATTGCTTAAACTGATTTGCACTTTCACAAAAGCTCGCAGGACGCTTTGTAGCTCGAACAGAACAGACGAGGTTTCTCTATCAATGGAAATAAAACTGATTAATGCAGCCTATCAGGATAAGAAGCAAATGAAGCATGCAAAAACAACCTCGTACCCCCAGAAGGGGGAAGGAGGGAGGGAAAAAAGCTAAGTTTCCTCCAAGACTGATTACAACTTTTTCTTTAATGTTAAAATTAAGAGTTGAAGGTTTTTCAGAATGCTTGCCTTATAAGGCTGCTGAGGCCCTTGGGTTCGTCCCATCACCTGTGGCAGTGTGGGACCAGGGAGAGAGGAAAGAAAGGAAAGAAGGAAGAGAGAGACTTGTACTTTGGAGGTTGAAGTCAGAAACAAAGTTTAGAAGTCCCACGATTCTGACTCTGCTAAGTGTTTTCCATAATCCTGGGGGAATATTCTTTAATGCATAACTATATATCCAGATTAAAAAAAAAACAGGTTAGGAGAAGTAAGCATTTTTAACCTGAAGTTCAAACTAAATTCCCTCAGTCGGGCATGCAACGGGCAAAGGTCTTGTTGGAAAATTTTTCTCACATCCCTTTTCTTAAGGACTTAAGTTTTCCTAATCTTCTCCCTTCTCCAACACTCACTCTTCTTTAAAATCCCTAAGAATCCATCAGTCTGGCCCTTTTGTGGGTGGGGAGCCTGGGTTTCTTGAGCCTAGTTGGGGAAGGACCACACTCAAATTATTGAGATACATTTTTAAAGATCCGCTTCAATTTTCCAAGACGACTACTCTGAGGGCATATTGATAAATCTTTATTGACAAAATATTGACATTGACATACTTCTTGGAAGTATATAGTGTGTTAGAATTCTAACAAATTAACACAAAACACAAAAATATTTACATTCTGGTATAGAAGACATTAAGGAAGCATTTGTCACTCTCTTTAGTAAGTCTATGATCTTGGAATAGAAACTCAGTGCTTGAAAACTTGCCGCCGTGTGCTTGGCCACACTTAACATCATCCCCGCTAACTACAGTCCTTCAGTTTTTGCAATAGATAGATTTAAAGTTTGGAATGGCCATTACAGTGAATGGTTGAACTCAGCCAATTTCTCCAACCACTAAAAGGAGAAGTTTACTTCGTGGTTTTAAGCCTCAGGATGTTAGGAAAGGGAATGTCCAAGAAATATAATTAATTTAGCATTTTTTTCCAGTACAAGTCCTGACTCTTCTTGTGGGCACCCTCCCCCACCCCCAGCCCCCGTCCTGCTCCCCGTTTCTCTGTAAGAGGACCACTATCACCGAGCCTACTTCATTTAGCTTTCACAATCACTTTGACATCAGAAGGTATCAAAAAGTGTTTACAGACTGCACATTTCTCGGAAAATAAATCAAAATGAAAAGCACACAGAACCTGTCTTTAAAAGGAAAAGAAAATTACAATTCATTTTCCGTCTTTAGACACCATTTGCCCAAAAACTGCTACATGCAATTCAAGATTTTGAAACAGGTGTGGGATGAGGCTAGATATGGAATTTTCATTTATAATTATTATTTTTAAAGATTGGGGGAAAACACTGCGAAGTGCAAAATAAAAAGTCCTGTGTCTGGTTGGGTTGTTTGTTTTATCATCATTATTATCATCATTTTTTAAGTGGACTGTGATAAACGGAATACCTGCCAATCATCTTGTCTCGCTAGTTTGGTGTTTGACTGACAGCTCCCCTTGTCAGAGCGCACGTTCAGGTTTGCCACATTCGGACAGATCTCTCTCCTCTCGATCTCTCTCTCTTTCTCTCCCCCCACCTTCTCTCGGTCTCTCTCACTCACTCACTCAGCTGCCTCTTTAGACGAGGGTTGCATGTTGATGAAGGAGCCTCCTTCCTCTGCCATCTCCGTGCGGCCTCCGATTGATCGGGACCCTGAGCCCCCGCTGCCCAAAGTCCTCGCTGCGCGCCGCCGCTCCCTCAATTCCCTCTCCCTTTCTCGGTGAATGTGTGTGCGGTTTGTTTTTGTTTTGTAGGGGTTTCTTTCTTTTTCTCCTCCTCCTCTCCCTGTCTCTGTTTTGCTTCGTGTTGTCCGTGTCTGTGGGGTTAGGTTTGCGTTTTTAATCGTCTGAGGTCACGTCTATTTCCTCCGGACTCGCCTGCTTGGTGGCGATTCTCCACCGGTTAATATGGTGCGTCCCTTTTTTCTTTTGTTGCGAATCTGAGCCTTCTTCCTCCAGCTTCTGCCTTTTGAACTTTGTTCTTCGGTTCTGAAACCATACTTTTACCTGCAAGGGAGAGGCCGATGGGGCGCGTTAGTTCTTTCACAGCGCCCTCCTACGAAGTGCTCAATCCCTTCGTGGAGCCCTGACACCCATCCCAGACTCCACAAAGGCTCAGCCCTGCTGATGCATATCCTAAGGTCGGGCCTCCCACTGGCCTCCCATCTGGAGCAGGGCCCCTAGTGCTCCGCGGGTAGGGGACCTGGCTACCTGCCCTTCTGAGCCCTCCTGGGAGCCATTCCCAGGGTCCCATGGCCCAGAGTACACTGAGCCCCTTCTCACCCAGCCCTACACAGGGCACCCACCAGTACCTTACTGAGAGCAAAGGCCTTGCAAAGCACAGGAAGCCCTTATAAAAAAATAAGCAATGAAAAATAAAAGGAGATATATCCCTATCTCCCTTCAGCAAGCGTGTGCAAGAAAGACCCGGTCCGTCGTCCGCTGCTACAGCTTCCCTCAGGGCCCAATGTACTTTCTATTTTCTGTCGTCTAGGCGGTGTTTCCTAAATATAGCGCCTCCTATGCAAGGCTGGAGTCCTGGGTAGACCATCAGGGTTTGTCTGAGCCGCGTCCTCCTTGGTGAGGACTCTTACAGGTGAGCAGGAGGGAGGTGGGGCAGGAAGAAGCCAGGAGGGACAGTGGAGTATGTACAGGCCTCTGGACCAACCCAACTGAACCTTTCTAGCTACGAAAAGGGGTTCAAAAGTGAAAGCTTCTGAAAGATCGTGGGATAGATGAGAAGTAAGAGAGAAACAGAATGAGGAAGGGAGACCAGAGTGAGCCCTCTCTTCCCTCTTCTGAACTAGCCCCAGAACCGAACCGGCTGGAGTCAGCCTCAAAACTGGTCACATCACTTCCCACCAGGGTGGGGCTGACGGCCTGGCCTCACCAGAGCAGCTGCTAGAGGTCTGTGGCGCAATGAGGCTGAGTCGGCTGCCATCCCATGGCCCCTTGGGAAAGCTGGGTAGTGGGTCCCCATTCTCAGACCAGACAGTCACATTGTCCAAGCTTCTCAGCACTGGGGTACGGTGAGGGAGATGGTGGTGACTGCACCTCCCATACGCACAGCTAGTCCTATATAGACAGCAATAGCCCGGCCCAGTCCCAATCCCTGAGCCCCTGAGGTCCTCTCCACTACCTCCTTTGAGAAGCCAGCCAGTCCCGACTTGCTCTCCCCGAATGCCCCAGTCCCCCAAAGTGCCCCATGAAAAAGCCAAGCGGGAACAAGGCTGAATTTAATTTGCTTTGAGTTTGCTAATTGAGGGGGAGGATGGTTCATTTCTCCCCGGCGCTCGCCCAAGGCGCACGTCAGTGCGCTCGGGGCTTGACACGCACACAAAGACTCCAGGCAGCGTGGGCAGCGAGGCGGACAAAGACCACCGCAGCCTCGGCTGTCCGGGAGAAATCAGCCCGGCCGCGCCTTGTGCCGCCCGGCACAAACCCGCGAGGCCCTCCTCAGTTTTAGTAGTGGGGGGACATTTTAAAACAAAAGCCTCGACCTTCTTGCACTGCCCAGAAAGTGTTACAACTTAATCTGCCCCGAAAACATTACTGTTTACTGGCAACTTTGACCCTGTCCTGCGGCTCCACGTACAGTAGCGCCTACTGTAGCCCTGAGCCTCCTCCCCACCCTGGGACAAGCCCAAGCCAGGCCCGCCTTGGGACCCTGCTGCGCAGAAGGCCGGTCCCCTGAGGCAGACCCTCTCTGCAGCCTTCCAGTTTTATTTCTCTAATTTAGGTTGCACCCATCACGCCTGGCCTCCACTTTCTGACTCTCCCATCTCCTTAAGGGAAGTAACTGGGGCCCATGGTGAGAGCCATGGGGCCCGCAGGGGCTCGGACCTCTCCCTTAACCCACACCCTGCCCTCTCCAGCCTCAAGCCCCAAACACCTGGACACCCCACTGTGATATCCTTCTTCTTGGACCCCAGCAGTGTCCCGTCACTCTCACCGAAAGTCTTACCAAAAGTGGAGAGACGTCTTAGCCAGGAGCTACAAGGCATGTCCAGCTGGACAGAGGAACAACTCAGCACATACCCCCAGAACTTGGAGTAGGTCGGCTCTTACAGTCCCTTGCTGGAGCCCAACACAGCCAGGCACCTTGAAACATAAATCCTGAGCCCCGGCGTGGAACCAGCTACCAGGACCTTCACCAAAGGCCCTCTCATAGCTCCGAACTTACCAGTGCTCGATGTCAGATTAAGGGGGTGGGTGGGACGGCCCACACCTGGAAGGGTCTCTGGTGCCTGGGCCACACTCACCTGAGTTTCCGTGAGGCTGAGGCTGTGTGCCAGCTGCTTCCTTTCCGCGCCCACTACGTAGTGATTCTTCTCGAAGGCGTGTTCCAGCCTTAGAAGCTGGGACGGGGAGAAGGCGGTTCGGATCCGCTTCGGCTTTCTGGCCAGCGCGTTGTGCAAAAGGAAACTCTCAGGGCTTGTGTCGTTCCCTGCAGGGGGCACAGCAGAAGTTCCATTAGGGGGGCCGCTCTAGCCGGAGCCGCTCGCTTCTCCCGAGCCGGGCTGGCCCGGCACAGCGCTCAGGAACTTCGCATAGCCCGCGCCGCTCGACCTGCGGGGGCCGGTGATTTACTCGAGGAGCACGAAGGGGACGCCGGCCCAGCTGCCCGGCCTGGACCTCCAGGGCTCCACCTGTACGGCACCCAACCAGCAGCTGCCCCGGCTGGGCCAGTCCTCAGGCTCCTGACCTCGGCGGGCTCCGCAGCCGCGCTGGCGCCGCAGGCCTCGCCACCTCCGCGCCCGGCGCCGGGGGCAGGGGAGGGTGCCGCAGGGTCCGGCTCCGGGATTGGCGCCCACGACCCAAAGAAATGGCTTTCTCTTCTTTCTAACCTCTCGGGGAACTTTGACCCAGGGTGGAGAGGCGGCGGCCTGCTATCCAGAGTTTTGTTTAAAAATTGTCTTGTTACCCCTCCGGGAAAGTACAGAGGCCGGGTGAGTCGTTGCAGCCCGACCACGACAGAAATCTCGCCGGGGTGTGTGCCCGGCTTCTCCAGCTGCTGCCCGGCTCCAGAGAACTAGAAGAGAGACGCGAGCGAAGGGATCGAAACTCGGGGGCTCCCGAGCGGCAGACACCGCAGGGACTGTCTGCGGCCCCGCAAGATTCCTGGTGCTCCGGATCTGGTGGGGGGACCAAGGGCGTGGCTGGCAGAGAATGAGGAAGAGGAGCCCTAAAGTTTTCGAGCAAAGCCAGAGAGTTTCGGATTCACGCGTTAGAGTAGGAAATCGATTCACTGAAAACCCAAACAAAGAAAAACAAACCGACAGTCCAGGCAGGAATGGAGGCAAATCCAGTCCAGGAGTAACGGTGAAAGGTTTTTGTTTGGTTTGTTTTTTTTTAACTGTGGGAAGGGGGTGGCATCTACCTGATTCTAGGCTCTGGCAGGGACGGAAAGGGTTAATGAACGGACAAGCCGCTGAGTATTGATCGGCTGCCGCCAGAGACAGATCTTCTACCGACTCACATCGGTAAACTATCCCTTTTTCTCAAGTTTTAACTTTCCTCCCACTCTCCACCCAGAGAAAAACAAATCAAAAATATCGCAAGAAATGAAAACACCCAAACATCTTCCCCTCCCAGCCAGTCTCTAGACCCGTTTCATTTCTCTTAAAAGAAAGAAAAACAAAAATCAGACCGAACCTGCCTTCCCGCGGTGGCCGCTCGGCGCCCCAGTTAAGCAGTTCTCGGCGAAGGCGCCGAGCCCCGGAGCTTTCCACCCGCGCGAGTTCCCGCCCCTCCCCGGTCTCAGAAAAGCAGGAAAAAAAATAAACCCCCATACTTTGCTCGGGGCACGAGGGTCCCCCCTCGCCTCCGGAAGAGGGTCGACGACCAAGAAGTCGCGGGTCTGGGTTGAAGGGGCGTGAAGTGGGTGGCGAACAGGGTCGAACGCAGTGGAAAGCAAACCTGGCGGCCCGGCCCTGTCCGCGCCCCTCGGAGCTAGAAAGGCTTGGGGGCATCTCCAGGGGACCTGGAGCCTGGGGACTCTGCGGGCTCTGGGCTCCCTGGCGGACGGGCACTCAGAGCAGGCTGTCACAGCCTGCCCTGACCCGAACGCACTCGGGAACAACTTCTCCGTCCACACCCCTTCCCAAAGGGTCAAGCGGCCCGCAGGCCAGCACTCCAAACCCGCCGCGGCTTCGGAGACTGGGGATCAACACCACACCCGGCCCCGCGCCGCCCAGTTTCTGAACCCGGCGCGCGGGCCAGCGAGCCGGAGCAACCTTGGTGCAGGCCTTGCCAAGCGCCCACCTGGAGCAGGCCGGGGGCAGTGAAGGATTCGGCGGGAGCGGCGCGCTGCAGTCCCGCGACGTGGCACGTACCTTGGAAGCGATGACCCAGATATCGGTAGCGGTGGATGAGCCAGGGGTAGAAGGTGGACGGGTCCCGCTGCTGCGAGGCGAAGAGGGGGTGTGGCGAGTGCGAGGAGGGCAGGGGGTGGGCGGCCAGGGCGTGCGGCGGCGGCACCGGGTGCACTGGCACCGCGGGGTTGGGCGGGTGCGAGACCGCCTCGGCGAACACCAAGTCCGGGTTGGAGTAGACGCCCCGACCGGCGGCGGCGGCGGCAGCCGAGTGGAAGCCGTTGAGGAACGGATTTATGGGGCTGGAGTTGGCGTAGCTGAGCGCAGCGGGACGGATGGGGTCCTCAGAGCGAGAGGCGGGCAGGGGACTGTCCTTGGCCACCAGCGACTCGATGGTGAAGCAGCGCTTGGGCGCCGGCTGGAACATGCTGCGCCGAGGAGAGGGCGCCCTGGGCTCCCAGCTCCCGGCGACCGCGGCGCGCTGCCTCCGCCGCCCGCTGCCCGCGGCGAGGACGGTAGAGAATTGGGGACTCGTTTGTTTGGGGTGGGGGTGGGGGTGGGGGCGGGGGATAGGGTGGGGGGGAGGAAAGGAAGAAAGAAAGGAAAGGAAAGGAAAAGGGAAAGGAGGGGGGAGGGAGAGGGAGAGGCAAAGCCGAGGATCCCGAAAATCTTGCACCAAACGCACCCAACCTGGAGAGAGGGGGAAAATCCTTCCAGAAGAATTTGCAGGCGTGGATTGGGGTAATATTTTTTTTTTTTTTTTGGAGAGATGGCGTGGGGGGATCGGAGTTAGAGGCAGGGAGGAAGGGGGGGAAAGTTTCTCGGGGGAGGCAAAAAAAAAAGTTTTTTCTCCTCTGCAAAAGGCGGGCAGGGCGCCCTAAGTCCAAGGACAATCCATGGAAGTGTTCCCTTCTTCACAAGTTGTGCAAACGATTTGTTAGTTCATGAGCCTAATTAGTGCGGGGATCACATAAACAGCTTCCTCCGAAGCCTGGTAAATGGCTTGATGATTGGTCGCTATTACTCGCCCTGAGGTGGAAGGGGGGAGACTCTTTAAAGTGCGTCAGAGGGACGCGAGCGCCTGGGAACCCGGAGGCCTGGATCCCGGCCGAGGTGGAACGGAGTCGGCGCCGCTGCCTCGGCCGTGCCTCCCGCCGCCCGCCAGGCCGCCCGGCCTCTCCACGCCCGCGCCCCGCGCTCCCAGCTCACTCGCTCCCGCGGCGCCCGCTGCCGCTTCTCCTCCTCCTCTTTCGCCTCCTCCTCTTCCTCCAGTTTCTTCTCCTCCTCCTCCTCTTCCTTCTTCTCCTCCTCCTCTTCTTCCTCCTCCTCTTTCCCCACCTCCTCCCCCTCAGCCTCCTCCTCCAACACCACTACCACTCCCTCCGGGGCACCCGGGTCCCTGCAGAGTCCCCGGTCGGCGCCGCTTCCGCTGCGGCCCCCTGGATCCCGAGCCTGCAGCGCCCAAGCTGATAGGACAGACGGACGGATTCCTCGCGCCTAGCGCTCCATCGCTGCTGCCACCGCAGCCCCGCGTCGGGGGAACTGGGATCGCCCCGGGAAGCACCTCGAGGGTAAGCGGGCAGGGGTTGGTTCCCAGCGTGGGCTAAAGGTACTGTCCGGTTTTACCAATCCCCACACTCAGCAAAACTCCCAGGCGAAGAGGGAGCCTGGGGGGTGTGTGGGGGTCCTCCCACCCCTCCAACCGCGCGTAGCCTCGCGGTGCCGGGGTCGGTGCGTTCGCGATCCGTGACCCCGCTCGTTCGTTTGCAAGTTGAGACGGAGTCGCCAACCCTGCCGGAGCGGTGGAATTCCAACTCGCGCCCGCTCTCGCCCCACAGTCTTTCACTCTTTCCGTCTGGGAGGGTGCTCACCTCCTTCCCCAAAATAGTTCCTTCTGGAATATCTGGGACCGGGAGTCCAAGGTCAGGGGACAGCCCAATGTGGTGCTACTCTACCATTATGGTTCCGTTGCAGTTATTTTGGATAGTGTTGTCATTATTATTATTGTTGTTGCTATTATTATTATTTCTATTATTATTCTGCCATCTGTTGTCCTAGGGACGAGTTGCTGAGCAAACCCAGGGCTCGCAACCAGGGACTGCGAATTGAGTCTCCGGTCCTGGGCCGTGTCCGCATTTTCGAGCTCGCCTTCGGTTTTGGGATGATTTTAGGGCCGAGTTCCCTCGTCCCCATTGGCTCACGCGGCGGCATAATTATGATCACATCCCCCAGGCTGCTGGCGCTGCTCTCTGTTTATTGGTGGTTAAAGATCTATTATCTATTCATCAGTAGCCTCTCTTTTTTTTTTCTTTTTGCCAATTACAATCTTCTAAAGTGAAGTACCAGCAGGTATTTTGCACGTTTACAATTAATGATAAAAAAATCTAGCGTCCTCTAAATCTATTACTCCCAGGCCCATATTATTTATCTTAAAGAGGAAGAAATGCCTGTGTTTGGTGACTAGGTTGCCGGGAGAAGTGGATCGGGAGGGGGGAGAAGAGTGAAGTCCACAGTGAGCAAGGCTGCAAGGCCACCAGACCCAACAGCTGGGGTCCGGGTCTTAGGACATGCTCCACACTTCCCCAGCTACCCTTTTCCTCCCTTGGTTTCCTCTGCTGTGTATTTCTGTGTCCACTTCGCTACTTTATTCCAGATACAGTGTTGGCGGGGGAGGGTGTGCAAAGACCTCTTCCGGAAACCTTTCAAGGCAAGAGAGGAGTTGGGAGCAATGTTTTCTGGGGTTGTCAGGGTGCCACACAGATTACTGGGAAGAAGACAGAGATCATGTTCTCTGCCCCCAACCTTCCCAGGGCACACAGATGCTCATATTCACACACCAGACAAGTGTGAGCCTCAGCGTTGTCTTCACAGTGGGAGAAACCTTCCTGTCCTTTAGGCTTTGGACGTCTGTGACACCAGCTTTGGGCTGGGGTCCTGGCCTGATATTGACATTATGTTGGTTCCAAGTGGCCTTGCTTTGCCCGCTTCCTTTCTCCAGGCCCAAAGATTCCGGGCATTAGATTCAGCTTCTTGGGGTGGGGGTGCACTTGAAGACGCACTTCTTTTGGGCCTGAACCACTGTCCTCGAAAATATTTTCTCCAGCTTGGAAATCCCTCCCTGAACTAAGCTGTGGGGACAGAGGCCCCATCTCCACTAGGCTGACAGGGAGCCTGAAGGGTGGAGGTCTTTTGGCTCAGCTCAGCCAGCAAGCCCAGAGTGGAGCTAGGGGTCAGCCCTCCAATTTCTGAAGCTGGAAACAAATACCCAATTTAGGCAGGCCATGGATCCCAGGTCCTGGCAAACAGAACAGGGCACCTTCCCATGAGCCTCTGAAAGACAACTGGAGGTCCAGGCCCTCCAACTGGGCCTGAGATGTTTGGGTTGCAAAGCGGGACCACTAAAAGCTCTAGCCTGGCTTCAGGGCAGAGAATGGCTGTTTACTGCACAGTTAGCATTACTGAGCTTGGCTGGGAGATAAAAGTCATTGACCTTGAGGGGCAAGAGGAATTCAGTCTATGTCTGGGAGATAGGGTGAGGACCCCGAGCTCCCCCCCCCCGCAGCATGGTGCGTGATATAAAAGGGTGTTGGGTGCTCCCCTCTCTTAAAACTTTCAGCTGTGAGCACTGAGATATAGTCCATACTCCCTTAACCCTTCGCCCCTTCCACCAGTTGGTGTTGGGAGAATGTCCTAAAGGAGCAAGTGACAGAGTGACAGTCTGGAGACAGGACTCTTCTGCTTCCTGCATGGGGTGGGGAACATTTGTCTGGAGCAGAGGACAGACTGCTCCCAGGTCTAATGGGTGGAGGCATCCTCTGCAAGCCACCAACTTTTACAAACTGCCCCACCGATGGCCTGCTTTGTCCCAGGGGCTCTGGCTGGCCATCTGACAGGTGGGGGAGGGTGAGGAAGCAGCAGGGTCTGGTACCCGCCTTCCTGAAGGGAGAAGGGCATGCCAGTTCCTCTGCCCCAAGCACCATGGGCCCCAAGTGGCACTCCAGCCCCCTTGAAGGAGCACCGGGTTTCCAGGTTTCTGGTGAGTCCGGGGCAGTGCAGAAGTCCAGGAAGCTGGGTAATCTATGCTAATTCATGGGCTCGTACCTAAGAAGCCCAGGAAGGTTTGCTCTGTCTGGCCCGACGTGGGAGGGAATTAACTAGGACAGTAACTCATTAACCTTAGTGGCCAGTGGAGGTGCACCAGGGCACTGAGCACTCTGGTCTGGACTCGGACCCTGAACTCTTAGACTCCACGGCTGCCGCTCACTTTACTCGTGGCTTCGGGCCTTGCAGGATGTAGACCTCATTTGCTCCTTCGCTGCCCAAAGAGTGGGTGTTTAGTTAAGTGTGTGCAGTGGGAGGTGGGAGGATTTCTGAGACTCCAGTTTAGAGACACGGCTTGCTCCCTCCGCCCCATGTGTTCCCCAAGGCACAGCTGCCTATTGGGCTCTGTAGGCTCAGGAGTCTATAGTCTGCAGGCAGCTGGACTAGCAGGCGCATGTGAAGGTTCTAATCCCGGATCTGTCATTTACTGAATGACTTTGAGTAATGCTGAAACCTCTCCAGCCCTCATGTTGCCGTATGTAAAAATGCAGCCAATGCTGCCTGGGAGGCAGTGGAGGGAATCAGTATGGTTTCTTTTAGGTGAGCAACAGAACAGTTTCACTTCCTGATTGTGGTTGTACTTACATGACTGTATATGTTTTTCAAAACTCATAGAGTTGTACACTACAAAGGGTGAATTTCACTGTATGTAATGATACCTTAATAAACCTGCACCCCCACTCCCACATACCAAAAAGAGGCTTGCAATTACAGCTTAACTGCGTGAATTTGGGCAAGTTACCTAACCTCTCTATGCCTCTGTTTTCTCTTCTTTGAAATGGGAATAAATAGTAGTACCTTGGCCCTTGGGATTGTTCAGTGAGATAAGCAAAGTGCTTAGACTATATGTCTGGCACATAGTGAACTACAATAAATGCTCCTGTTCTTGACGTTGCTGCTGTTACTACTTACCCCATCCAGGGCTTGTTGCTGGGCGTCAAGGACTGAACAATAAAGTTGTACAAACATGAGCTGATGCTGGTCTTGCTCCCCCCTAAGGCCTCAAACTTCCCTAGGGAGATGTTGGGCAGAGAGAGGCCTGAATTCCTGGCCCCTGGGAGGCATCAAAGGGCAGGAATTCCCAGGGATCTCTGATAACCATCTGCTCCGAGTTTCCTGCAAGCACCCTGTGCTTCAAAGGCGCCAGTGGCAGTGCCTTACCCTCTTACGGCTCCGTGCTAGGCCTGTGAGGTCTCTAGGGTGGGTGCAAGGTCTCTTGCAACTCAGAGGAGGTACTCAGGGGCTGCCTGGTGTCATTACCTGTGTGACTTTCACCTTCTTGAGCCTTGGTTATGTCATCATTGAAAAGGAAATATCGCTATCTTAACGGTCGTTGAGAGGAGTGAGTGAGCTAATGCTTAGCACACTGTTAACGTTCATCAAATTTTGTTATTGTTAGGCCATGGCCTTGTGGTGTCCTGCCCACCCGCTGCACTTGGATACGTCCAGGTCGCCCCAGTGTGGACCCTCGCAGTGAGCCAGTGCCGTGAGCCCGCACCGTGCGCCCGCGGCGCAGGGCGGGAAGCGCTAACGCCGGTGCAGGGTGCGCCCTTTCCCCGGCCCAAGGCAAGCGAAAGCCAACCTGAGCCGTGGCGGCCTCGGGCCAGTTAAGAATTGTTCCAACCCACAGTAATTCCCAGGCACCCTGGCCTCTCCGAACGCGTGGGGCGTCGGTAGGAAAACGAAAAGTAGAATTAATATCTTAAAAACATTTTTATAAAATTATTACGAGAAATCTTTCTGGCGCCCTCCCCAGAGGCCTCTCGCCAGGCCCGTGCGGCGCCGGCCCGGGGCCCCGATCGGCGTGCGCGCAGCGGCGCCTAGTGGCGAGGGCCGGGCGCGGGCGCGATTCCCGCGGAGTCCCGGAGCCGGTGCGCTGAGGAGTGCTGGGACTGCACCCCGCTACCAGGGTCTCGCCGAGACCGCAATCCAGGCCAAGGGAAGGAGATCTAAAGAGGCTCACTGGCTACAGAGGGGAGCGGGCGACTTGGAAATGCTCCCTCCATCGGCTCCAGCTTCAGAGTTCACCATCCACGCTCGAATTCCAGCTTCACTAGCAATCGGGCTCCCTTCCGAGGGGGCGGGAAGGGGGGACAGGGGCGGGACAGATTGTGCTCTAAGAAGGACCAGGCGGCCGCCGCGATCACCTGTGCCAGGAAGATGGCCAGCCACTGCGCAAATGCGCCCACAACTCCATGCTTGAGGTCCCGGATCCCCCGGCCCGACCGCCGTGGCTCGGGGAGCCAGCCTGTACGGCCTGCGCTGCCCCGCCTGGGGTGGAGTCGCAGGGTGCGGCTCTCCGAGATTCGCGCCCCCTCGCGGCGAGCGGAGAACGCCCCGAGCCAGGGGGGTCCTTGCTTCTTGCGCAGGTGATAATTGATTATCCGCCACACTCTCGGAACAGAGCATCATTGGGCCGACGCTGTGCGACTCTGGTGACTCGCCCCTTCCTCCTGGAGCGCGCAGACCCCATCAGTCCCGGGGCTCCTCTGGTAAGGTGACACCGCGCGATCAGCTTGGGCTTCACGGGAAACCCGTGTGATATGAAGGCTACCTAGAACGTCGAACTCGGCATAACTGCTCCGAGCGCGGAGCCCTCGCAGGAGGGTCTCCACCCTGGCCCTGGCCTCTGCTGCGCCGGGCGGCTGCAGAGGCGCCACCTTTCTCCGGACGACGCCGTCTCCTGAGATCCATCTGTTTTAAGATGCAAAGTTTCAGTCTTAGAAACTCCGCGCTGACGCCTGGAGCCACATGTGGGACCGGCCGTCAGGTTTTATCTCCACCACGTTGACACTCATATTGATCCCTCAACACGTACGCCGTCCCGTTTCAATACTGAAAGTGACGAAACAGAACCAAAGGGACTCCCGTTTCTTTCTCCCTCAGCTGCCTTCAAATGAAAGCTTAAGACCAAACAAGGACAAGCAAGGGACAGACCGACAGACATACAGACACGGGGATGCAGGGAACAGGGGCGCTCTTGCTCAGGCTACTGCCCGGGCTAGGGATGAAGACAGTTCTGTCTCCCCCGCACTCTCCGGGGATGATGTGTGGGCGGGGGTGTCGCACATCCATTTGCCCCCACAGCTGCGTCTCCATCGGGCCACAGGATACCCCACGGCTCCAAGAGGCCTGACACAGGACCAGAGTGGAAAGCGGGGCGCACCTCTGGACTGCTCTGCTGGGCTCCCTGGTATCTTTGTGTCTGACACTGTCCACCACCGATGGCCTCTTATCTTGGAGTCTGGTCCTCGCAGGCAATATAAGGAGCTCTTTGGGCTTCTCAGCGTCAATCCACCTTCGAGCTGCTTCTGACACGCTGGCCTCCGAGGAGCTCTTCTCGAGGGGAGTTAATCAACTCTTCTGTCAGTACCTCCCCCGTTTTCTGGACTCTGGGGCTGGGCTGGGGCTTAGAAAGGGTGGTGTCATGCTATCTGAGGAAAAAAGAAACTTGAGGCTTTTTCCTTTGAACTCCTTGGAACTTCGGGAGGAATCAGGGAAGACTGAGAACACTAACAATTCCTCCCACTTGTGTCGAGTTTTATAGTTTAAAAAGAGAAGCTCATACCCATGATCTCAGTGAACTTCAAAATCTGGTGTGGTAGGTTTGGGAAGGAATCATGATACCCATCTTTCAGATGAGAAAACCGAGACTCAGGTTAGACACCTCCTGGCTGTGGGTGCTGTGCTCACTCCAGGAGGAGACATGGACCACATTCCTCTCCTCCCCGCCCAGAGTCGTCAGACGCCTGCGCTCAAGCCATGAGAAAAGGCAGGGAAGAGTCCCCCGCAGGTGGACTGGGGCACCCGAAAGGTCGCCCACAGCGAGGTTGGTCCAGGCCACTCCACTTAGTGTAACTCGGACGCTCGGCTGGTAAGCTCGCCTCGTATGCACTCGCCCACCATTGTGCTTCGGGCCACTTTCCCTGGCCTCAGCCCCGCCCCCCGCCCTTTTCCTTCCTCGTTTGTCTCCTGCGGACTCAAGCCTGGGGTTTAGGACTGGAGGGCGGTCGTTGTTGTTGCGGCGCCCAGAGCTTGAAATGCAGCGCTGCGGGGCGGCGGCCGAGACTCGGTGCCCCACGTTGCTGGTGTGGACCACTCAAACGGGCCCTGAAACCTCTGCTGGTGGCCACAGAACAGTGTCTGCGCCGGCTGGCAGGAAAACCAGGGCGAAGCCCGAGCTTCCATAGCAGGCAGCGAGGCGACCCCAGGGCTCCTTGTCCGGTGTCTTCTCCCTCCCTAGCTCTGCCGCCTGTGCGTAGCGAGCCGGCGGACAGGGCCTGCGAGCATTCGAAGATGCCCCAGAGGGTCTGATCACGGCCAGCTCCCTGTCTCCCCGCGTGCCGCTAAGACCCCACTCTTCCCAGAGCAGCGACACCCCGGCCAGCCCTGGGGACAGGTGTCCCCTTGGGCATTTCGCAAGGGCCCAGCCCCCTAGGGGAGGCAGGAGTCCTCTGGTTCTGGTCCCCGCATCTCCCCCCACCCCGCTCCCGACACACTCACATTCTGGGGCCTCTGGGGCCTGGGAATTGTCCACACCAGGGCCCGCTCCCCTGTGTGCATCGCCCTGCCGTCTGGGCTTGGGGACGCGCGTGTGCCCCGCTTTCCCCGCGGCTACGCGGAGCCGCCAGCCTCTGGCTGCTGAAGGAGAGGCCGAGAGCGAGGCCCGAGGGAGCCTCTGGGGGCCTGCTGCAGCCGAAGCCCGCTTGGGCCTCCGAGGGCTCCACGCTGGGCCCGAAGTGTCCCCTCGACCCCCAGCCGGGACGGGCAGAGGCCAGACCACGGCCGCCCTCCGCTTAGCCCGGCCGCTAGTGGCTTGCCGGGGGCTGCGCAACAAAGGGTGGCATCGCGGCGGCGAGGGCAGGGACCGCATTGGTTCAATATTAGCTTTTCATTCCAGTCTATTGTGCCCATCTGAGATAATATTGACTCTGAGGTGAGAGCCCACAGACGACAGAGCTTGTCTAACACTCCGCTGCAGGGCGCTCGAAGGGAAGGGAACCAGAAGCAGAGAGTTAAAGAGGCTGCAAATAAAAGCTGCTCGCGCTGCAGCGCGCCCCGGGGCCGCCCACGGTCCCCAAAGTGGCACGCTGACCACTGCGTGCACCCAGAACCTCGGACCCGGAAACTGGGGGTCGCGGGAGGGTCTGGGGGTCCCGAGGCTGCTCTAAGGAGGGGCACTGCGCGTTCCCATCGAAAACAGCGCTCGTTTAACACATACTGCATTTTTCCAGACAATTGATTTTGAGGTTCCTCTTCTAAGTGACTCTGGAGAAAAACTAATTCATGCAACATACTTTTAGGTTGCTAGTAAGTCAAAATTGGCCACTGGGATATTTTCCCCCTTTAAACGGTGTAACTCTTTAGGGTAACTTTTCTGTCAAAGTATTTCTCCTATTTCGCTAGTCTAAGAAGGAAAACACACGCAGCAATTATCATTAAACTGCATTACTTGCGAGTGCGTGGGTAATATCAAATTTCTAACTGTGCATTTGGCTGTGCTTTGAATCATCTCCTTGCAGCCCATCATTGGGTCCTCTAACTGCCTTGCTAACCACAGTTTTAAAGGGCCTCTGCAACGTTCCAGTCTTGCATATAAAGATTCGTTTCAATTTCCAAATTGCTTCTAAATGCCTACATTGGAAAATGACACTTTAAGTTGTTTTACATGTTGGAGACAGAATACTTTAGGTTTATGCTCAGGGGACCAAATGCCAAACACACAGGGCTTGCAATGAACATAGTGTGTGTGCCCTGGGGTGTCATTTACAAAATTTGTGCTCTCCCCCCAATTTGCAGTCTGACCTCTATAAGAGATAACTCCGTTAACTCCGTTACCCTCAATAAGGAGCTGGTCATTTGGGATCTTTTCATCCACTCCAAGACACGTGGGTGTGCTGGGAGCTGGCATAGGGCAAGGGCTGGGGTGGCAGCATCTGAGACCATGGTGCGTGTCCCTCCTTCCTCTCTGGTGCCCTGTACTGAGCTAGTGCTCCCGACAAGGAGCTCCAGCACAGCACTTCAGATACTTCAGAGAACATTCTGTGTCCTATATACCATCTACAACATATATGGTCCCTTTGTATTAAAAACTGGTTGACATACAATATGGATTATACAGTTTCATTATATTATATGTTGCTTAATATATATTTAACATCTAGTTCCTAACATCTATATATTAGTTATTAACATATGTAATAATGTAATAAATATTACATTATTATATTACTTATTTAACATATAATGTTATATTCTACGTTATGTAATGCATCTTGTATACGAGTCTGGATATACATTGGTTATATTCATTTGCGTGTGTAAAGGTATTTGAGGGAGATTTTAAGCTCCCTGGAAGTACATATTTGATCATTTTAACGTAACTTTGTAAAGTCCTAATGGAAACCACTTTAAGACCAGCTATGTCTTTATAACAAATATTCTGGTGTCCCATTTCGGCTCCAGGAAAAGGCGGGGCAGGGGACAGCAGGTCCTCTCTGGAAAGTGGTTTTCCAAATGTCCATTCCCTGGGAACGGAGGAGACGATGCTCTGGACGCCGCCTCTTTTCGTTTGTCTTGTGGAGATGCTTTTGGTTTTGAGAGAGACCCTTTAGAGGCACCAATGGTCCCTAAACTGAGGTCATGAATTAAAAATGAATTTGAGGAGTGCAACATAGGCTCAGCCGAGGCGTCTGCGAGAGCCGCGGAGGCCTTGCACCTCGTGGTCGGGCTCCAGCCGCGGTGCCCGGCGCGGGCAGCCTGGACGAGGGAGCGTACGAGCAGAGGAGCGTGCGGGCTCCCGCAGGTGCCCGCCCCGCTGGCCACCGCCCCAACCCCAGGCTGAGAAAAGCTGTCCCGGGCTTGGACCCTTTACGGACCAGATGGTCCCAAGTGCAGCCCGCTTTTAATATCGATTAAGGGCTAAAATAAGCAGGCAGTCGGGAGTTCCCGAAGGCGGGCAGGGGCCAGGTGTGCCTGGGAAAAATAAAGTCAGCATTTCAGATGTCTGGGGCTCCTTATCTTCCCTACAAAAGGCAAGCACCGCTCAAGGGATTTAGTTAAAGTAGGAAAGAAATTTTTAAAAGAAGTGGAAGTCCGGTATAGCCAACTAAAACATAAGAGATGAGAAGCGTCCTAACTTTGCAGCCAAATAAACTGGAGGCTGCTAATTCAGAGGCCTGGGAGTTGGAAAGGGAAATAGGGAGGGGTGGGGGTAGATCCAGCAAAGGGGAAAGAGGGGGCAGATGCTGCCAGGGTGCCATGCTGTGGGCTGTTTATTTCTCAAAAGCAATGCCCCCCCCCAAAAAAGTGGTTACAGGGTAAACATCTTATAGGACAGAACAGTGAAACATAGCTAAAACCCAGAGCAGGGGCTTGGGCTCCCCACTTCTGGCAAAACCCGGGAGTTCAGAGAAGCCCAGACCCTGCCTGGGATCTGGTCCAGTCCCCAGCCTTGAGGGAAGGTTGTTGTGGTTATAGGGAAGTGCAGGCTGTACCTCCCTGCTCTGTCCCTGGAGGGGTCCCCAGGTACCTGCTGGGATGAGCTGGGGAGGGTAGAGTGGGAGCCCAGGTAGGAGGGAAGAGAATGTCTTCTTGTTACTAAAAATAAAACAACCTACTCCCCCACCTGGATGGCTGCAGTCCCAGGGCCTGGCTGCAGATGAGGAGTGCATCAGGTGCCAACCATGTGGATGTGGATTTCTCCAGATGGGCTTGGGCACATCTGGTCCATCCACAGCATTTTCTTCATCCAGGTGATCCATCTTGCCCATGCCCTGTGTGATGGAAAACTTTATTCTAATGGTGCAAGCATCAACGTTCCATATTTCTGTCCCTTGCTCTGAGCCCCCATGATCCTGGTTTACAGGGCAGCTGCTCAGGTGTGCTGAAAGCAAGACAGGGTCAATTTCCTTTCTCACCTGCTGCCAGCATACCTCAAGTGAGAGATAATTTATTTTTATCACAGATGGCACCTACCCCATGTACTGTGCTAAGCTCCTATTACAAGGATTTGTCTCATCCAGCCTTGCAGCAAGCCATTGAGTCCATTAAAGTCTATTCCCATTTTCCACGTGAGAAAACTGAGGCTCACCCAAGGTCACACGCACAGTTAATAAATGAGGGAGTCTGGATTCCAACCTGGGTCTGTCGGACTCCAGCATCTTTTCCTTACTCCTTGCTCTAATTTCCTATCAAAATGCCCTCTTTTTCCCAGTGAGGAAGTCAAGGCCCACAGGGCGAGGAAAGAGATAGCACCTGGCTCTTTAGTCTTCCAAAAAAATCGATTACCATCCACTACAGAGCCTGGATCCCACACCCCCTCCAGAGCATTCATTCCAGGTTCAGAAGAGATAATAGACAGTTGATGCCTGGACAGCATGTGTGGTTTACAAAGAGGCTGATCACACCTCACTTCAGTCACCTCTCTTACCAGCCCTGTGAGGTGGACACTGTCACTATCACCCCATTTCGGAGAAGCAGAAATGGGCTTCATGAGATTGCACAACTCGCTCGCTGCCCAGCCAGTCTGTGCAGAACCCTGGCACCACCCAGGCTGGCCCATTCCAAGCCTCCCAGCTTTGTAGATTACCACATATGGGACCATTTAACCAATGAAGTTAGGCCTTGCATTCTGTTGTGAAATTGCTAGGTTTTCTCTTTTTCATGTTTTAAGTGTTCCTGCAAATATTATTTCAGGATCCAAACTTTCTCTGCCTTGCTTACACTCATTTCTTCTCCATGTGTGCACCCATCTGTATTGCAGAGCCATCAAGGAAACAAAACAAGAAGTTGCCCTTATCTGTGGTCAGATGCTATTCAGAGACCACGGTGTATAGGTTTATCTGTAATTGTATATTCTGCCCTATGACCCTTTGCCTTACATGTGTCACTAAAACCCAAATGTGTGATCAAGAGTTTCCAATTATGTGTGCATGTATTTTTTTCATGACTTTCATAGTATTTTTAACCCTTACTTTAGATAATGTTTTCTCTTTGCTAAGATCCACAGGAAAGAATTTAAGGTAGAAATGATCCCTTGGTCAAAGGGTTCTACATTCAAAGAGATAACCAAGAATCCAGATAGGAAATGGCTTGAGGGGTCTCTGACCTCGAGGTAATGTACGAAGTCCCCAGACACTAGCAAGAGCCTGCCAGGGATGGATATTCTCAGCCTTCAGACAACCAGAGCCCCCTCACCAGGCTTATTCTGAATCTCATTTATTCAGTTTTCCGCAAGAGCTGTACCCCTCTACCCCATAAAGAAGGTTTCCCCCCTCATTATTATAAAAGTATATGTATGTATATTTTTATATCACTCCAGAAGGTGTAAAGAAGTCAGTAACCATCATGCAAATTCCCCTTACCCAGAGACCACCACTGCCACGAATTTTGGGATGTTGACTTTTGACATCTTGGAAAAGACAAGAAATTAGATTATGTCTACACATTTTTGTTATTCTTGTTTCAGTGAATAAAAGAAGGAAGCAGGCTATGTGATCCTGTTTATACAAAGTAAAAGGCAAAGCTAATCTCTGGATATGGAATTAGAATGGTGTTTCCCTCTGGCAGGGGTTGACTGGGGAAAGGCATAGGGAACTTTCTGGGGTGCTAGAAATGTTCTAGAACTCGCTTTGGGTGATGGTAACATGGATGTATACACTTGCCAAAACTCATCAAATTTAAGACTTTTAAGTATTTTACTGTAAATCATTACACCTTAGTAAAGAAAAAGAAAGAAAGGAAAAAAATCTTGGACAAATATTGTAGCAAAAGACAAAACAGGAGAAGTGAAGAGGAAGCAAGAGACTGAGCTAAAAATCATAAAATGCTGAGCTAACACCAGCCACAGGATAGCCAGAGCTTTACTGAGAGGGAGGGTAGGGGTACCTTCATTCCAGCCTCTCCCCAGGGCTCCCCTTTGTTAAATCCAAGAAGGCTGGCTTCTTAAAAGGGCAATGCAATCTTAACATCCTGCTGGGGCCCATCATAGGCAGAGTCCCTCTTCTTTAATGCTATTACCCTGTCGTGTCCTAGTGAGGCACTGCGTTTCCAGATGGGCGCAGGGGTCCCCTGGAGCCTAACAGGAATCCATGCTTGAGTCAGGAAAGAGGACAGAAGGCTTTAACTTTCAAACAGATTCCAAAAGTTTCTTTCTCAGTCTCTGTGTGGGGCTCAGAGGACTGTCCCTCATAAAAACAAGGTTATCAATGGTGCTCAAAATTCCACCAAAAAAAACTATTAAATGCTTACTCACAAAAATATAGGATTTTCAGCTTCGTGTGAACCTTAGTGTATTGAGTGACAGTGGTTGTGTGCCATGAAAAAAAAAAAAGAGAGGAAAACAATATCCATTTTTTTCCAAATATATACCTACCTGCCAGGCACTGTGTTGGCATTTGGGTTCAAAATCCCTCAAGAAACCCACGGTCTAGTGGAGGAAGACTACTTTGTAAATATGTAAGTGCAGTAAAATCTTATGGGTGTTGTGATAGAGGTCGTCATAATTAAACATAGCAGACAGATAGAAGAGAATGTTGGTTGGCAAAGAAAAACAAATGTCTGAGCAGGGAGGGTGATGGGGTGAGGAATTAGATGAAGACCTTTAGAGAGATTCTAAGGGCTCATGGGCACTTTGAAAGACAATGGCCCTGAAGGTGATTCTACTTCCAAATATATGTCTTTTTTTTCTGTGACAGTATCCCAGTTTAACTTCTCAGTTGCTATTGAGGTGGGTTGATTGTTCCTGACTTTCAAATTATTTAAAGTTTTGCCTTACAATTATTCAAATTGTAAGGCAAAATTTACAATTCCAAAGAGAAAAGGAGAGAACGTTTAAAAGGTATGCAAGCTTAGGAGAAGGATTGCCGGAGATGGATTGACTGAATAGTGAGGGAGGAAAGGGCAAAAACCCCAACACTGGAGAAGAAAAGAAAGGCCAAGTTCCCCACACCAGCCACCAGACGGTGAAGCTGGCTCCAAGTGGCTTAGGTGCTGTCTACCCTGAGAACAGAGTGGCTTAGAAGGCCCAGTGCCCTCAGAATTAGGGAAGCTTGGGACCACTTAAAATCAGGTATTTATAGCATTTTCAGATCACTTTTTCATTCTACCGATATTGAGCTTTACTATTTATAAGGAAATCTGCAATTGACCTGTAATTAACAGGGTTAGAAAATGGATTCAGTCATGGTGCTTACCCTGAAGAGCTAGTTGGGATCCTAAACAGCTAGTTATTATTTAATATGATAAGTGCCTAAACATAAAATACTCAGGAAGAAGAAGATGCTGCCATTATATTTAAATGACACAAGACAAGGAAATATTTCCTGTATTTCTTCCCAAGAAACTCCTGTGAGTGGAGGAAGTCCAATATCCCAGGAGATTCTTTAGGAAAAACAGTAAGGTATTTCAGTGACTGGTAAGCAGTAAGACATGGCGAGGAGGGGGATGGGTGATTGACCCCAGGCAGGTCGGAAGACTATATTGAGCAAGAGACCAAAAAGGGAACAACCATTTATTAAGTGCTCACCGTGTGTCAGGTAGTTTACATATACTACCACATTTAGTTGCCGTAAAACCATTCCAAAGGAGGTATATGTATCACTCTTTTACAGATTAAAACATTGGCACTCACAGGGGTTAAGGAAATTCTCCAAAGACACACAGAATGTGACAGAGCAAGGATTCAAATGTTTTTGTCTGTCTGATTCCCAAGCCAGGACTTCAAGCCACAACTCATCAGGGGGCAATAACAATGCAAGGTACTGATCTCCTGGCACAGTTGTTCTGAAGATAGAGTGCGATTAGGGAGTCAAAATGCCTTTGTAAAGTGCAGGCATCAGACAAGCATTAATTGTTAAAATGGTTGGCAGCTCTGCCCTCCCCTTCTGATCAGTTATTCATGCAACAGATATTTCTTGTGCCATGTGGTAAGCCAGGCTCTGTTCTGGGCATTGGGGATACAGCAGGGGAAAAAGCAGACAAAATCTTTACCCTCCTGGAGCTGACATTCCCCAGCAGGGCAATCTGCTGGCATTCAGAGAAAGATTGATCAGCCACGTGAGAGAGGCAGCGAGCTTTAGGTTGAACAAATCTATATATATTCACTGTTTGGGGTATTGAAAAATTGGAAACAACCTAAATGTCCTATAATGGGGACTGGCAAAAATAAAAAAGTATTGTGATATTTCCATACTACAGAAACCTTGTAGCTATTGTAAAGATGGAAGTTGCTCTCTCTCGGCAGTATCTCCAAGACCTATTAAAGGGAGAAAAAAAGCAAGCTCCAGAACAGTACATAATATGATCCCATTAATGTTTAAAATAAACAGTGCTTGTTTCTATTTGTGTGTGTGTGTGGTGTATGTATTCACACAGTAATATATGGTTACATGTGTTCACTTAGATGTAAACTCAGAGAAAAGTTCTGGAAAGATACCAAGCTGACAACTGTGTTGCTTCAGGAGAGTAGAGGAAAACCAGTGGGGAATTGTGTGAGCTGGACACGTTTACCACTTTTACTAACTACCATGTATACGTGATTGTTTAATTTCTGACGATGGGAATGCATTTATGTATTGCTTCTGTAATTAAACAAGCATGTGGGTACAATTTAGTTATTGCAATATGATTATGGATGACAACTGTTACTCTTTTAATCTTTAATGTTGTTTTAATATGTCCATAGAGAGATATATATGCATAGATGGCATGATGCCAAAACAGAAAAGGTAGAATTAAACCATAGTAGCCTGGCATGGAAATCTTGCCTCTCCCCACCCCACCTGCAGTTTACAGTGAAACATTCTTTAAGAGCATCATGGGATATTGGCTAGAAATCCTTGATCTCCCAGTTCTGAGGGACATGTAATTATTTCATGGTTAAGTAGCCTCAAGGATCTTTGTGATAGATATGACTTCATTATGACAGCATCAGGCCTCTTCCAGCAGTAATTGAGCTTTGGGTGGAGCCAATGTGGGGTTCTGGTGTGTGAGGAGTGGCTCCCAACAGGGTCCTCCTGGTTTCCGAACCAAGCCAAGCACACTGACAGCTCTCGCTGATCTCTGAAAACCTGCTTAATGTATCCAATCCAAATCTCTTCTGTTGTCTCTCTCTGTGACCTTGGGCAAGTCTTTGCTCTTTCTGGGTCTCCAATGCAGGGAACTGGACTGTATAGCCTAGAATGCCATTTCCAGTCCTAAACTTCTAATTGCTATTATGGCAAGTTGTTGCAGGAGACCACCTTCCATGCATTCATTCACATGCAGCTGCTATGTGCTGGGGGCAGAGCAGCAAGGAGACAAGGGTCCCCAGTGTTAGGAACTTTCATGGTGGAGTCAGATTATTGGGGATATTGAAACTGGTAAATCTTCTGGAAAGTCTGCCAGTTTCTCAGAACTAGACTCAAAACAGAAGCATGGGGGATCCTCCTTCACTTCTCTGCAGTCTCTGCCTGTAGATCTCTTGGGTAAAACCAGCCCTCCTCCAGCCCCTTAGCTCTGAACACAAAGCTGATAGAGCCTTTAGCCAGGCTGGGTGGTCTAGATGCTAACTTACACCCATGTTAGGGTAGAGAAAAAAAGAATCTCAGCATGGGGCCAGTGATGGCCAGAGGTCTCAGAAGTTCCAGGAGGACTGGAGATGGGACTTGGGGGTCTCTGGCCAGTCCACTCATTTGCCAAACTTTTACTGAGCACGTACTGCATGCCAGGCACCTTGCTAGATGGTAGGAGTACAGGTGTGAATCAACCAAACATAGGGCTTACAGACCAGGGCACTAGTGAGCAGAAACTTCCTGGGCAGGACAATACTCTCAGTTAGAGAACCCTCAGATCTGTGCCCTTCTCTGGGGGCCCCAGAGAATAATCAGCCCAACCAGTCTTGGCCCCCAAGTAACAGAAAGCTGCTGGAGGAGGCCCAGGTGCCCCAGACATTGAGTCTGGAGCTGGGGGTCAGAAGTCAAACTATACTGTGGTAGGAAGTTCCACAGTGCCCTAGGTCAAGGCCAAGCTCGAGCAAGGTGAACTTGCTTTCATGGGCTGTGCATGGGTATTTAGCCGGAAGAGAAGAGGTCACATGACAGGAGCAAAGAATTCATGCCAAGTTGGCCCATCTCCCCTTCTCTCTCCACACTTCCTTGCTGTGTGAGCAGGTAAAGGGCTCAATTTCTTGAGCCTCAGTTTCTCCTTCTGTAAAATGGGAATAATAACAGTTATGCTTGTTCTTCTTTTCTCGGAGATGACTCTGAAGATCACACAAGGTAATGAGGGGAAAAGTGAATTATAAAGCGCTTTAAGATATAAGCTGATGCTGTTGTGCATTTTGAAGCGATGCATCTGCCTGCATTCCCCTCTCCACCCCTCCCCCCAAGAAGACCCCTTGCCGGGTCAGCGGTGGGAGGATTCCCAGAGTAGTGAGTGCAGGAGCAGTGTGGGGGTTGAGGTGGGGGGAGGAATCCCTGCCCCCTCAGCACTTGTGGCTGGAGGGACCCACCCGGAGTCCCCTACAAGGTGAGCTGCCACTGGCATGGGCTGAGCAGCCCATCACTGCTGAGGGCGCAGGTCCCACCCTGAAACCCACTACACCAATGCCTTGTATGTGGGCGGCTCCCAATCAAGAGTGCCCAGGGCATGGGGTGATCTGCAGCCCTGCAGGTGGCTGCAAGTGGCATCTTCAGGGCATTTGTGGGCTCCTTTGCGGGGAGAGGTCATGTCGCGGTCCTGCAGGCTCTTCAGTAGGCAGAAGAGACTCTTTGGGGCAGCAAGAGCCTGAGTATCGGGAGACTCAGCTCCTTGTGGTCCTCATGTGCTGTTAACCTTAGGCAAGTTACCTCACCTTTCTGGTCAAGCTTGTTAAATATGCATTGTTTTTATGGTAATACTGATGCATGATCAAAAAAAAACCCCTTAAATATGACAGAAAAGGAAAGAGTCAAAATGAAGGTGCCCCGCATCCTACCCACCATTGACACTCCGCTATAAAAATTCTTTTAAGTATACAAATAGCTATATATGCTTCTTAGACAGAAATTGGGGTCACAAAGATGTATCGTTCTCCTGCTTGCTTTCTTCTCTTATCGATGTACCTCGGGCTCTCCCTCCGACCGTGTGCAGGTCTGCCTCGTTTGTTCAGTCAACCACACGGTATTCCAGCCTCTGTGGACCACTTCCTGGATCTTTACACAGGGTAAATTTCCTGAGATGAAATCACTGGATCGAAGTATTTTTCCATACCCTCAATGTGTTGGATGTTATCATTCCCTTTTAGAACTTTGACAATAGTGATTGACAATAATATTTTATCGTTCTCATTTTAAATTGTTTGATTAGTAGTGAGGTTGAGCATCTTTTTGTATGTTTAGTGGTTATTTGTATTGCTTTCTCTACAGAAAGCTTGCTTCCAGTTTTTCTATTGGAATGATAGTCTTTCTCTTATCTTAAAATAGCACTTTATATAGTAAAGCCCTTAATCTATTGCTTGTCATAAAAGTTGCATTCTTTTTCCCAGTTTGTCCTTTGTTTACAGTGTGTGCCTCCCATCCCAAAGACTGAAATATTCATGCAGGCAAAATTGTTTGTTTTTTCCTTTGTGGATTCTGAGGTTTATCTCTTTTTAAGAAAGGCTTTTCTTATTCTCGAGATTATGGAATTATTGTTCTTTACTCTCTTTTATAACTTTTATAATTTAAAAAAATGTGTACATCTTTAACACATTTGTAATTTTTTTTTTTCTGTGAACATGGTATGAGGTGAGAACTCACTTTTTCCCCCCTTCAAATGGATAACCAATTATTCCACACCATTTATGGACAATCTAGCTTTGCTCCACTAACAGGAAATACAATCTTTATCACATACTAGATTCCTATATTTTAGTCCATTACCCTCTTTCCTTCCATTCAGTCTATTCTGCATTCTATTTTATTTATTAGCGTAATTGATATTCCTACAACATTGTCGTATTGCTTAATTACTCTGACTTTGTAATATCTTTTAAAATCCAATAGGGCAAGCCTCCTTTCATCACTAATCTTTTAGGAAAATTATCTGTTCCCATGTACCTATTCTCCTAGATAATATGTAGAATCAACTTGCCAGTTAATTTAGTCAGAAATTTTATTGGAATTGTGTAAAATTTACAAACTAATTTGAGAAAGAAATGAAATCTTCACAATGTTTAGTCATCCCAACCAGAAACACAGTAATCTATTTAGATTTTCTTTGATGTACTTCATTATTTCCTTCTAAACAGGTCTCAGATATTTCTTGCATGAATTGCTTATTGTGTTTTTAGTTTTGTGGATGATTTATGCTTTGTTTTGTTTTGCTGTAGTGAATGGAATAATTTTGCATTTTATATTTTTTGCTTGTTACTATTATTATGAGAAAACTATTTAGTTTGGGTCTGGGAATCCTTGTGAACTCTCTTATTGTTTCTATTAAGTAATCAGTTGAGTCTCTTGGATTTTCCATTTAATAGCTGCTTTACTTATTATCAAAGTAGAGCATGGCTAGTCTAGAAAACGGAAACATACAAAAGGAAAGAGACAGAAAGTACCTGTAAAACCTATTCTTCAAAAATAATCACTTTTAACATTTTAAAGAATGTCCCTCCAATATGTATGTATACAGTTAATAATAGTATCTTAATACATATAACATATATAATATTATACATACACTGAAGTCGACCTATGTAATGTCTAAGAATTAAGTAGACATACGTATATATAGCTTTGCAAACGGCAACATAATATGCATAATGTTTTATAATCCATGTTTCCTACTTGATAAAATATTACAAACCCTATTCCACATTATTCTCATAGGTTATCATTTTAATGGCTACATTAAATGGCTGAATTTATTTACACAGTCCCCTAACTTCAGACATTTAGGTTGAGTCTTTTGATATTAGAAATATTTCAGTGGTGGACATCCGATTAGCTACATCTTTGTGAATATTAACAATTATTTCTTCAGGAGAAATTTCTAGACCTGGAATTTTTGGGTCCAAAGGTATACAACAACCTAAGGCTTTTGTGACAAATGAACTAATTGGCCTTTAGAAAGCACGTGCCAATGTATTCTCCCACCTCCACTTATTAGTATACATTTTTCTTTATGCCCCACTTTTTTCAGTAAACATTAAACCACAGGCACTGTGTAAGTTCTTAAACTCAGTGGCAACGTTGTTTTAATGGTAACAGAATGTTGGGTCAGCCACCAACCCTCCACCGTGCCTGCCAGTTGCCTGGGATAAACCTAAGAGTTCCAGCCTTCCAGCCCAGGGAACCTCAGTCTGGGGCTCCATCTTCCAGGGTAGAGCTGAAATGGTTAACTCAGCCTCCATCCCTTGCCGCCTGCGCTTGGAAAGGTGGCAGCCGGGCTCCATGGAATGTGAGTCATTCTAAGAGATCACTACCTGCAAGTAGCAGAAGATTCATTTGTGCTTTAAATGAAAACGCCGCTTTCCTGTCATTCTGTATCAGGGAAAAGAGTGTCATATTTCTCCCCATCAGGTGTTCGCTTGGCAAGGAACTCCACCTAATTCAGAAACCCTTCCAGCAAGGGGATACGTTTTTCTAAGCAGCACGTGACTACAAACACATCTGCCTTGACAAGTTGCAACTTATATCCTTCTACGGTATTTTTGCTCTTTTGAAAATGTTAATAAAAACTTAATGTGGAAAAAAAACAACTTTTTCCAAATATGTGTACCAGTGGGCCCGAGGCGACTCATACTTTCTTAAGAAATAAAGTAGGTCACTCACATCAATCATGTTGTCCTAGCACATTTTTTCCAAATTAGGAATTCTCAATCCATCATACCAAGTTATGGCATCCCTTTCCCAAACATTTCCTTTTAATATGCTCTTTAACATGATAAGCAAATCTAATAGAATGCATTAGTGTCACTTTCCAGTGATGGAGTGTTTCCTCCTGTTGCAATCCACGATGAGTTCAGGGAGACGTTTTTACTAGCTCGCTCTCTAACAGGGATCACATGTCAAAAATATGACAATAGTCCCAACGCAGCCAGCGTCACACTTAGAAAGATCACCAAGGGCTCCCACCTCACCTCTGCATGTGCCAATATGTAGAAACTCAAAAGAAATATGTGCCCCCAAACAAAAATAATAAATCCAGATCGTGTACGTGAGGGGAGTGTTTAAACGTGGCCTGTCGATTCAGCAGGGTTGCGCGTGGATACATACAATCCTATACAGATCAAAAGCCTGCACTGGGCTTCCTTTTAAAACCACATTGCTCGCAGAACACTTCCAAATCTCCTAGATCGTGCAGAAAGGGAGGATCCTTGGCTCAGTATGTGTGAGATTCTCCAAAATCGATTACCATCTTTTGCAAGTGGCTTTGGACCCCGTGTGAGATGCTTGCTCTGTTTATAACCCACTTGAGATAAATATATTTGCATGTCCACGTATCTGACAACGTTTACCTGGCAAAAACAGGGTATTCGTTTCTACTTGGATCTCCGGTTCTTGGACTCATATGTTCAGTGTTAGCACTTGAGTTTCTTGAGGGATTTCTTTGTTTGTTTGTTTGGACAGAGTTTTGGAATAAAACGTTTGGGACAGTTGGGAATAGGAGAGGTTTGTAGAGCGCCCAGGAATTCAGCTGTTTCAGGCTTTGGGCCACCCAACAGAAAAACATCTGAATGGAAGAGGGAAAGTTCATTTTGTTTTCTGGATCTTTGGTCTGCCGGACCTTTCATCTGGACACGTGGGGTCATGTCAACACCGGCGTGGATTGCCCACTCTGCAAAGCGCATCGCTTGTCCTTCATGTCTTGGGGCGATTGGCTATAGCCTCCTGACACTGCATCATTATTGCCTGTAGCTAATGACTAGAGGCTGTGTGTCCCAAGAAACGTCATTAACTCATTCTCAACAAAAATGACTGTGCCAGGGGCAGTGGAGGACACAGAAATGAGGCATAGTTCCTGTCCTTAAGCAGCTTGAAGTCAGGTTTGATATCAAATAGAAGGTGATGAAGAAAAGAAAAAAGTGCCCAGACAGTTCAGAGCAGGGAGAGGTGGCTGCCAGATAGGGCTGGATATGATAGAAGATTGAGGAGAAGATGACCTTTGAACCAGGCCCCTGCGACTAGGCTTTGGGTACATGCAGACGGGGCAGGGCATTCTACAGAGAGGGCTAGAGGCCAGGCATGGGAAAGCATGTGGGGGAGGGAGCACGGCAGACACTTCGGGCCCAATGGAAGGCAGGCAGCATAAAGAGAGGCAGGAGAAGAAATCAGGGGAGGGAGGTCCAAGAAAGTGTGTGCAGAGCCTCGAATGCCAAGCCAAGGAGAAAAGCCGCTGAGGCTTTTCCTTAGAGGCTTTCCCCTTTGGGGGCCCTCCCATGCCCCCAAAATTGTTCCGGTCACATCAGCACATTTGCCTGCAATAAGCAGATTATTAGGGGGACAGTATTTATGTTGTTGCATTCGAACTCCTTCAGTTTTCTATCTGTTTTATAGTTCTACACATAGGCAATGCTATAGTAAGTAAGCACTCTCCATTGCCGCGGTTTGGAGTGTGCTCTTGGAAATTCCTGCTGGGCTCAAAACCATCACTTTCAGAGGTTTAGGATTCTCCCAAGTTTGATGGTTTTCCATGAGTTGATTAAAATTTGTAGAAGCTGCCACTTTCCCTCTGGCCCATGGCCCCAGTGGGGACTAAGCAATGCAAGACTTTAGGTGCTTTGGTAGCTTCATTCCTTTCTTCAACAGATATTTATTGAGCAACTACTAGATGCCTAATATTGCTCTGAGTGTTGGGGATGACGTGTGCAAACAAAAGAGGCAGAGTCCCCACTTTCATGGAGTTGACTTTCTGGTGGGAAACACAAAAGGTGAGTAAGATAATTTCAGAGAGTTATAAGGAAAGTAAAGGAATTAAGCAGAGAGACATGACGGAGGGCCACTGGAGGCAGGGAGGCCCCACAGAGAAGGTGGTCAGAGAAGGCCTGAAGACCAGGGAGGAGAAGGAGCCAGTGAGACGCAGAGCTGGGGAGAAGCCCCGCAAGCAGAGGACACAGCAAGCGCCAACGCATGGTGAGCTGGAAGAAGCCACAAAGCCAGGGGGAATGAGGACAGAGGGGACTGGAGCCTGGCAGGAGCCGACTGGGAATGTGAGGGGCAAGGAGAAGCCCCTGCAGGGTTTTTAGCAGGGCGGCAGCTGGGCTATGCGTGTCGGGGTACCCGTTTCAGAGCCACCACTAGCCGCCATCTGCTCTGGCCTTCCCGTTGCCGACTTCCCCGCAAAGTCAAAACGAGTGCTCCGAGCGCATCAGCTTTTATTTTTACAACAATCTTTGTACCCAAACCACCGTAGCATTTTTAATAACAAACTGGCAGGGAGTCAGACATCTGTACTTGAAAAAAAGCCCAAGCCAAGTATTTCTAAATGTTTTATATTTACTTGTAACTTTAGAATAACCATGAGGTTGCTTTTTGCATAATCGGAACCATTCTCATTAGGGTTCCACAGATCTCCTCCTTCGTGGGCTTGGGTGGTGGTTTTCATTAGGGCAGTGACATTGATCTGACGGAGTGCATCTCTCCTTGAACGTCTGCGGGAAAAAGGAGAAGAAGTTGAGAGAAGCCAGGGCAAGCCAGGAAAATAAGGACTGTGGGAAGATAAGCATCAGCTTGGCCCTGCCGTGCCGTGGAAAGGGTCCAGACTTCGAAGTCCAGCAGAGCGGGGCTCAAGGTCCAGCTGGCGACCTTGGGTAAGTCACTCACCTCTCTGAGCTTCAGTTCACCCATAGGCAAAACGGAGACGATAACAGAACCTACTTCTGAGGCCTACGTGAGATAACATAGGTAAAGGAGCCGGGTGCAAGGGCGTTTTCTAGTTGCCTTCACCCCAGATCAGTATTTAACATCCAAGATTGAGACAGCACCCATATCGATTTATATGTTTCTAAAGTCTAATTGCAAAAGTTAACAAATATACAGGACACCCAGTTAAATGTGAACTTCAGATAAACCATGAATAATTATTTAGAATAAGTGTGCCCCATGCAATATTTGGGACATACTTACAGTAAACAAGGATTTGTTGTTTATCTGCAATGTAAATTTAGCTGGGCATCCTCTGGTTTATCTGGAAACCCTATTCTAAAGGTTAAATGGTCCTAACAACATTAAGAAAGAGTGTTTTTGAGGCCCAGTCCAGTCTTGGTCCACTAAACTGAGCACGTGTGTCAGAGGCAGTTTCGTGTCCTTGTTGAGACTCTGCCTAGAGCATACCTAGCTATAGTAGTTGCTCAACAAAGATGCATTGACTGAGCAATGAAAAGACTCTGGGACCTTGTCATAAGTCAGTTGGATTTGGTAGGTGTATACATTGCAGACACACCTTCCAGATCAAGCATCCCCCTTACCTGAGATAGGTGAAAGACAGACCCCACCCACTACCCCAGCCCCCACTCCCCAATCCTGGAATAAACCTGGAATCCAAAAGGAGGCTGGTTTCAGCCACCTGCAGCCACTATGGAGCCACCAGGTCTGTGCAATTTACATCTCAGCCCCTGCCCCATAACAACATAGGCTGCAAGAATATTTCCCACCAACTATTTTCAAACTTTGTTTTATTTAAAAAGAAAATAAAACTTCCAAGCACAGAGTCCACTCTCTCCCTCCCCTTCTTTCTGGCCCACGGGAGACATCTGGGCTGGGAGGTGGGGAAGGGTGGGGCCGCAGGCCGGGAGAAGCTGCTAGGGGAAGGGAAGGTCAGGTGTGGCCCCTTCTTAGCCTCCCAGGCCGGCAAATGTCTACATTTCCCAGGAAGCCGTGAGCTTGGAGGACTTCCCCAGGAATCCAGGCTGGGCTGTAAAGAAACGATCCCAACATCAAGAAAAGAAGCCGGCCAGTAAATTCCTCGTTAGTTCATTTTCTAAGACTTCTGAATGTGTTTTGAATTTTCTCTAAATTAAGATAATCATAAAAGGTTAAGATATTTAAACAGAGCGCCACCTGATCCCAGGGCTTGATTTGTATGCTTAATTAGTTCCCCAACATATGGTTCAGAGCTTCTTATAAAAACAGGGTAATGACTTGAGGTGTATTTGGGTATTAGATTGAATGATGTTAAAGGGACATTCAGACCCATCTCAAAGGCCTTAACCTGCCCTTGATCTGTGCTGGAAGCTTTTGCTGACATCTGTTTCAAAGAGATATCAAAAAAACTTTCCAGTGGCCTCATGATAAAACAAAAATCCATACGGAGATAGCTATCAGGCATTAAAATACTTAGGATTCAGCGTCGCCTGAGGAATGTGTGGCCCTAGAATATAAGTGGTCGGGGGCGGGAGGTTGAGGAGGGGCTCAGACACTCTGAGAACTGCCGAAGTGCCTCGGCTCAATATGGAGAGGGAGCAGATGGGTCACAAATGTCCCCAGGGCCCTTTGTTCTTTTGTGTGTTTCAGTCCCTGATAATAAATCAGGTGCTCCTGAGTATGGAACATAATTCAGGTCACCGGGAGTCATGTCCTCAGCTCCCTGGGAGCCCCAGGCTTCCTCCACTCCAGCACTCTGCCCCAGGAAGGCATTTTCCGAGACTCCCCTCAGTAGGAGTGAGGTGCCGCGCTGACTCATCCCCACTCCCTGGCCTGGCTGCGTGAGGTGCCTCCTGCCAGCCCCTGCCGCATCCCAATGAAGGGGTTTGTGTACATATGAGATTTTTAAAAACATGTGCTAGTCTGCATAAGGCAACTTCCAGACAAGCCCCCTCCCCAACTCTCAAACCAGTTTGTGTCCCAAATCTTTCTTAAGCAGGCACTCAGGGTCCATCCTATTTGTGAAAATTTGGGCCACTGTGGGAAATGGCTGCTCAATAGACACGTCATCATTGGGCCCATAAAACAGGCCCCAGAAGGGCTCGGCCCACCCCTTTGGCCTCCATGCACCCTGTCCCCAAACTCATCGTTCACCCACACACCCACCAGCCCTCACCAAGCACTCGTCAAGCACCCCCTGCGTGTGGAGTACGCGGTGCTGTGGGGAAAGTGAGCTGCTTTAGATGTCACTCTGCCCTCCCGGTGGCAGGAGGGAGAGACAGCAGACACAGGAAGGGCGTTTGTGAGAGGCGTGAGCAGCATGGGCTAGCAAATGTGAGAGGGGGAGGTCACTCCAGGCAGACTAGTCAGGGCAGCTTCACGGACCACACAGCTTTGCCCCGGGCTCTGAATGACACAGCCATTTGGACACTGGTCACTAAGGGTGACAAGGCACTCCAGGTGGAGGAATGGCCTGAACGAAGGCCCAGAGAAAGGAAACCGCTATATGGTCCAAGAACAGCCCGTGGCTTTCCAGGATACAAGCAGCAGACACGTCCCTGCTCATCTGTCCCTCAAACATCCTTGTGCAGCCAACGAGGTGGGTATAATTATTTCCATTTTACAGATAAGATAACCAAGGTGCGTAGAGGTTGCAGGCAATTCCCAAGGCTTCACAGCTCAGACACAGTGCAACCCAGACTCAAATTCAGGCTCGGACTTCCCAGATCCACATAAGGCTGAAAAAGTTAAGACAAAGATTAGATTGCAGAGGGTCTTAAATAAAGACTGAGGAGGTGGCTATTTCCTCTGCAGTCACTGGGGTCATGGAGGATTTGAGCAAGGCTGGAAGATCCATCAGGCAGCTGTGAGCAGAAAGGGCCTGGAGGTCAGGAAAATGAAAGAAGACGCTATGGTAGACCCTCAAAGGTCATTAGAGCCAGACTGGGCCAGGGGCCAGAGAACAGGGAGGAGAACATGAGTGCAAGGGAGGGGAGTTAGGCTCCTGTCATGCAGGAGGCAGGAAGAGGCTCCAAGAACCATTGCAGCTGTGCTTCCAAAGAGCTAATTCCTCCCAAAGCCAGCTGAGACTTTAGCATCAGTGACAACTCCAGTTTCGAGTGATTCCAATGAGCCAGGCGCTTCTTCATTTAGGCCTCGTAACAACACTATGCAGTGGCTGTTCTTATTCTCTCCATTTTACAGATGAGCAAACTGAGGCACGGAGTAGCTAAGGAACTCAACAATGGTAACCCAGGAAGGAAATGATTTCAACAGAGATGTGAGCAAGTCTTCCCACCCAGAGCCTGAACTCCTGACCACTACCTACACCTGCCCACATTAGGTCTTACATGCCACCCAGGTGGCCAGGGAGAGAGCAGCTCCCCATTGTCCCTTAAAGTGCATTTGCCTAACCCTTGGCCTGCAGAACCTCCCCAGTCTGGCCCAAAGTTACCTTTTTCCTTCACTACCTCCTCCTGGGCCCCAGAGGGATCCCCACTGCCACAGCCCAGCAAGCAGGAGGCCAGATCCAGGCTTCGATAGAGAGAGAGCGTGAGTCCCTGCATGCTGGAGACCCATCCTGGGGCGTCACAGCAGGAGACCTCAACGCTGGGCCAAGCCGAGTGGGACTAAGATCAAAGCCAGCGGGGGGTGGCACAGCAACGAGGAACAGAAGTGAGCAGGGACAAGGCTGGTCCCATATCATTCCTGCGGCTGTGTCGATGGGCTGGGGCCTCTTTGAAGGTCTAGGACACCCCAACCCAGGATGCAAGGCAGAGGCCCCGGGCCCCAGTCATGCGAGGACCTCCTCCTCTCCCGGGGTTCCCGTGCCAGGGGCTGGAGGCCGATGGAAGGAGGGTTCAGAAGTTGTCTGTATATAAATGAGCGTTTAGTCTCCCAGTCCAGCTGCTGTGGCCTCTCCTCCCAGGAATCCCTGCCTCTTGGCAGCATCTTGGGACACTGTGTCCACAGCTCCACTCTCTGGCATTGCTGCTTTCCTTTTCCTGCGTGAGTGTGGATCCACGTGGCTTGCTTGGTTGCGCTCCTCGTGGCTCTGGGCATAGCACCATGCACGTTGTAGAATTTCCAGAAATCCTTGAGACCTGCCTGATGAAGAGACACATCCTTTGTGCGGCCCCAGGTCCACAAAAGCACTGAGGGGACACATTTCCTGACAGGCAGGATGGCACACAGCATGGGAAGGGCGCTGTCCAGGGAGCCCAGACCCAGAGTGCTAGCCAGGCTTTGCCACTGACTTCCTGAGCACCCAGACAGACCGCATCACCTCATTTTACCCATTTATGGCCCTAAAGAAAGGCTAGCCAATCTCAAGTTCCCACAAAGCTCTGACCTGCCAAGTGTAGGCATAAATCACACTTCCTCATCCTTCACCTTGCCCCTTGAAAGGTGATCAAATGCTGGGATCCTCATCTTTGCCTGCTGACCCCTCTTGGTCAGGCTTTAGTTCTGGGTCACCTCCTCCAGGAAGCCTTCCCTGATCACCTGTTACAGCAGCCCCCTGCCATCTCCCTGGCGGTCTGTACCGTGTTACCCTGTTTGTCATTTCCATCTGACCTTTTCCTCTTTGGGTATTTCCTCACTTTCTTATTTCTGTCCCCCTGGATAGGATGTAAGTTTCAGACAGGAGGGAATCTGCCTGAGCTCGCCTCTGGTGCTCTTTGCTCTCTCTCAGAGCCCAGGAGGGTGCCTGTAACAGAGTAGGTGCTCAACTGATACGTGTTGAATGAGTGAATGACCCGTGAGCACTTTTCCATGCTGTTAGACATTCTACAATAATCGTGGGTATAATGGCTACGTAATAGTCCATTCAAAGTGTGGGTGCCTCAAAATATATTAAACCAACCCCACTGTGGGACATTTCCATTGTTTCCATGGGTAACTATCATGTATTAAGTGCCTAAGAGGGTGGCTTTTGTTTCCCTAGTTTGCTGTCTGTCTCCCACGGTAAGCATGGTGACTCCATGGGAACAGGGACCTTCTCTGTCTTGTATATCACTCTCCCCAGTGCCAAGCACAGGGCCTGGCACACAGGTTCTGTTAAAGGTATGTATTAGATAAATTTATTAAACTGAATAAAGTAAAGGGCTTTCCTCTCCCCAACAACGCTTTTTCCTTGTTCTTCCTTACGGTTTTACATTTTAAAAGTTGTTTCTCTACCAAGCGATGTAAATGTTACTGAAAATGTTCTAACTGCTTTCCTATTTTGAAAGGTTAATTCTGCAGTCTCATCATTCGGGCAGCTTCTGACCACCACGAGAGAATTAGTGGCACCACGTCCAGCTGACACCATTCCAGATCCCTGCAAAGGAAGGTGGCACATCGGCCAGCCCACGTGACCTTGGGAGTAACTACACCCTTCCATTAGACTCTTAGAAATTGCAAACATGCTCAGGAACCCACAGAGCAATCAGCCAACCCTGGAGCTCTGGGACCCCTGGACTGGTACATCCTCACTCCCGCCAGAGCCGCCAGCGCCAGCCACAGCCCGGTCACAGCGCACTTCAGCTGGCTGAATGAGCACAGGACCGCCAGCCTGTAAAGAAAATGTGGTGAATGCTGTTAGATCACGTCCACGTTAATGTGCTTCTGTAGTATTAATAACACCTCTGTGTGGTTCCTTTGCTTCCAAAGGCGTCCCACAGGCAGCATCTCCTTGGAAGTTACTGTCCTCCTTCTTCAGGAGGAAGACAGAGCAGATACCACGGAGGCCAAGAAAGATATCATGACATGTTTGAGGTCAGCCTGCAAGATGGGGTGAAGAGGCCAGGACTGGAGCCTAGTTATGCACACAAGGCTTCAGCTAGAGGCTGCAGACAAGGGTTATGTATCATGGAGAGCCTGTCCAGAAATTAGGAGCAGAGCAACTCCATATAGTTGAGCAGGTTGTGCACTGCACCAGGGCACCCCAGCTGAAGGGATGCCATTCACATCTTGGACGTCATAGATTTGTATATTTATCACATGTCTCCAGATTGCAATAAAGGGATTCTTCTAATGAAATCAGTATATTATAACTATTTTCCAACAAGCAGAAGTAACATGTCTTATGGAAGAGTCCCCTTTATCTGATGCACAGCAACCCTGAGAGAAGCCACTCATATTTGGGAAGGTCGAACTTGTCTGGGCAGAAAGAGACAGCAAGAGTGGTGATTTAACTGTGGCCCCAGAAATTCAGCTGCGCTAATGGCAGAGGAATCTGGGAAGGGGATCATGCATGATTATGAAAGGTATCTCCAAATCAAAAGGCAAACAACCTAAGAGAAAAATGGGCCAAGGGCATGATCCATCAACTCACAAAAGAAGAAAAAGGCCAAGAAACGCATGAAGGCTGGTTGTGGACATTTATCACTGTTCAGCCTGCACAGCATCTCAGCGCCTGTCCTCATGACCCCACATGACCTTACAGGGCACAGTCTTTTCCCCACGGCAAGTTGCCGCGAGGGGGAAGCAGGGCCCCCTTCCCACTATGGAAGCCCAAGAGGCCAGTTCCTCCCCTTCCACGCCCGTGGGTCCACAGAGAGCCAGGCTTAGGAGTGTGCTTGGACAACTGAATGGCCTTTCCAAGGCGCAGAGGTGGAGGAAGAGATGAAGGCATGTGAGGAAAGATGAGAGGTGATAGACCTCAGCTCAGGCCAGAAGTCCAAGATCAAGCTGTCACCAGGGCAGGTTCCTTCTGGAGGAGAATCTGCTCCATGCTCTCTCCTAGCCACTGGTGGCTGCTGGCAATCCTTGGAGTCCCCTGTCTTGTAGCAGCTTAATCTCAGTCTCCACTTCCATTTGCACATGACATTCTCCTCTGTTTCCAAATTTCCCTCTTCCTAGAAGGACCCTAATCATTAGATTAAGGGCCACCCTAATCCAGTATAACCTCATCTTAACTTGATTACATCTCCAAAGACCCACTTCCTAGTAAGGGCCCATCCACAGGCTCCAGCGAACATGAATTTGGGGGCAGTGCTATTCAACCCAGTGTCTCCAGCCCCAGAGAGAGGAAGGAGCTATGTCGATGCTTTAGTCTGAGGGTGATAAGAATGGAAGTGACAGCGAGGTCCTTCTCCAGCCAGTGTGCTGTGAGCTTGAGGCTGGGATTCTAGAACTCAAGACCCTTGGAATCGAAGGGACAAGTTCCAGTCTATGGGAGACAGTCCAGTCTGGCTTACCCTGCCGACATACCCTGCCGACAGTAAGATTTGGGCCATTATCATGGACTCTGAAGGGTTTTGCTTAAAGGACACTCAGAGGTCGCACCTACCATTTTGTCATCTTATATTTGCAAATACTGCAGTCCAGGGAAAGTATTTCCCTTAAGTTGCACAGTGGTTGAGTGGCCAAGTCAGGTCAACAGCCCAGCCTCTTGACCCTGCCCTGTACCCTTCATACCTGGTCATCTATCTTAAATATTAATTCTTTTTTTTTTTAAGATAGGATCTCACTCTGTTGCCCAGACTGGAATGCAGTGGCTCAATCATAGCTCACAGCAACCTCTAACTCCTGGGCTCAGCAATCCTCCTGCCTCAGCCTCCCAAGTAGCTGGGATTTCAAATGCCCACCACCATATCCAGCTATTTTTTTTTTTTTTTGCACATATCGGTTCTCATTATGTTGTCCAGGCTGGTCTTGAACTCCTGGCCTCAAAGGATCCTCCCGCCTCAGCTTCCCAAAGGACTGGGATTACAGGCATGAGCCACCATGCCCAGCCCTTGAAGGAGGAACTTTTATCTCTTCTAGCACATAGGGAAACTAAGGCCACATTTAGCTCATAGGCATGTTTTGTTTTGTTTCAAATCGGAGTGTCTATAGGTGCAGCAAGCCTTCTCCAGTTGTCAAAGATTCCATCATGCCCTGTTATCATAACCACACTCACTTAAAAAAATAAAATGTTTTCTTTTTTCTTACAGTTCACTGAGATGTAATTCATATACAAGTCATCCATTTAAAATGTATAATTCAATGGTTTTGGGTATATTCACAGGTGAGTACAACCACAACCACAGTCTATTCTAGAACATTTCTGTCACCTCAAAAAGAAACCCCATACCCTTTAGCTGTCATCTCCCTATCCTCCCACCCCACCCTCAATGGCCCTAAGCAGCCTCTACTCTACTTTTCATCTCTACAGATTTGCTTATTCTACACATTTCATATAAATGAAACCATATAATACGCGGCCTTTTGTGTCTGGCTTCTTTCATTCAACATAACTGTTCACCAGGTTCATCCACATTGCAGTGAGTATCAGGACTTCACTCCTTTTTATGGGTGAATAATATTCCATTGTATGGACAGACCACATTTTAGTTATCCACTTGTCAGGTGACGGACATTTTGGAAGATAATGCTTTCTTTTTCTTTTTCTTTTCTTTTCTTTCTTTCTTTTTTTTTTTTTTTTGTAAAGACAGGATCTCACTATGTTGCCCAGGCTAGTCTTGAAATCCTGGCCTCAAGCCATCCTCCCACCTCTGCCTTCCAAAGTGCTAGGGTTACAGGCATGAGCCACCACACCAGGCCTGGGAGATAATGCTTTCCTGATACCACGTGCCAGTCCCTGTTCCAAGTGCTGTATCTCATTTAATCCTAACAACAACCTTATGAGGTAGGCACTGTTATCCCTATTTTACAGAGAAGAAAACTGAAGCACAGAGATGTTATCTAACTTGCCCAAGGTCACACAACTAGTGACATCTGCTTGGCTATTGAGTTTGTTTGTAATTCCCAGTGGCACACAATCCTCTTTTTATAAGTGTTTTCAGGGGCAATTCATACACACTCCAGCCCAGTTATTTATCCCTAAGTGGAATCCTCCTGGCTTCATTACTCACCCTCTAACTTGGCTCCTTCTCTGCACTCCCTCAGTCAGGAACATTCCAGAAAAACCCTTCTCCAATGTAAGCCCCTTCATTCAACAAATGATGATTGGTCAACAAACCCCTTCGAGGGGTGTTATTTGGGCCCTATAAAATCCTCATTATTCGGGACCTCACTAATTCAATATTTGTGATCTTTTCAAGAGGCTGTGCTGGGCTAGAGTGGGATTCGGTCAGCAACATTTTCTTCTTAGGTAGTGGAGACTCGTGGTATAAACAGGACTGTAGAAGCCATGTTTAAACAAAGTGTGTTTAGGGCTCCTCACAAGTAGCAGAAGCGCCCAGGAGCACCCAGGCGCTGAGATGCAGTGGTGCCCAATTCCTGTCTGTCCTTTAAGTAGTCCCCTAGTGACCCAGCAGGCGACCTTGCTAAATGGGATAGTGAAAACACTCTTGCTACCAAACGGACCGTGACTGCCTCCCTCCAAAATCTGCTGTATTTCAGACTCACCCTCTGATTCTCTGAACCAAAGTCCGGGTACCCAGTTTTATTTTTCTATGGAAAAGCTTTTTTCTGCCAATCAGATACTCAGCAAAACGAAGTAGTGAGCCTCAAATTCGCCCTGGCGCCACAGCAGCCTGAGAAACAGTGAAGATTAGGTCCTAGCAAGGGATCCGCAGGAAACAGGCTCTGGAGGGAACCTCTGAACTTGGAGCCTCCTTCCTCCTTCCACAAAATCCTGTTATTCTTTCCACAGAGAAATTCCACCCAGCTGAAAAGTCTGAGGGCCCTGGGTGACAGCCCTGCAGCCGAGACCAGCCCTCAATACCTTAAGCCTATTGAGTCCTGGTCGCCTTTGATCTAGGCATTTCCTGTGGCAAGCGAGAGAGTGGGGAGTATCCACCAATCCCAGCATTTCCAGAGTGAAACCTTCCACTTCTTCCTAGAATCTTAGGCCCCAGATTGTAACAGATTGGGGGCTCAGGCTGCCCCACCCCATCCTGGTTTGGGGGTTAATTATTTTAAAGTAACAAAGATTTCAATCGTCTGCAGCCTTCCAGGGGATGCCTCTTATCCTGTCTGCAGAGCAGCTTCAGCGACAGTCTATTGTGGGGAGCGGGTGAGAGCAGAGACACAGCAAAATATAGGGGTTCATGACCCACCGCACCCCAGTTTCAAGCGGCCCCACTGGTATGGGAGCAAAAACTACCAGGCAGAGGAAGCCGGCCATCTGTGGCTGGGTACTGGCTTCCTGACTGGTTTTGTAGCTGACTTGTCCTATCTGAGCCCCTGTTCCTCCCTCCACAAAATAAAACAGTCAACAGGAAGGGAATGCACACAGCTTTCAACTCATCTGCTAATTCTGACCTCGTGGAAGAGGCCGCGAGGGGGGTGTGTTGAGGGGTGGTGTGTTGAGGATTTTCAGGGTGAGCAGGAGAGAGAGCTGGGATCAATTAGCAATGTCTGCCATGAGCATGGGAAAGAGAGCAGTGGCACATTTACTTGGCATATATTTGCCACTGATATCCGAAGTCCTCTTTGGCTCAGATCTTGTATAACTTTTTGATTTCCTCTCGCCTGCACTGTTTTCTTTGCCTTCCCTGGGGGCCTATTTCAGAGGCTGTTCCCACCCACCAGGAATTGGCAGTGACTTACAGATAATTGCTTATAGGTCCAGGCCGTGTAAGTTCCAGACAACTAAAGCCAGGGGAGGCCAGAGCTCTCCTTGAGACCAGAAATAAGCCCAAAGGAGGAGTTTTTCTCAGGTTGACATGGAACTGAGATCTACAGGGAGGAAGCACAGCCAACATGGATGTGCCTGCCACGGCTACCCTCCACGGACAAATGCAAGACGCAGCCTCCGTTCACCTGGCTTCGGCATAGAAAACTGAGAAAGCAAAACAGCACCTGAAAAAAGTAAAAAGAATTTTGAGCCGAGGCCTGCTGGGAATGGAGTAGTCTCCATGTCTATGAAGCAGAGATGATAGCGGTACCTCCCCAGGGGTTGTCGTGGCGACGCAGTGAGATACACACACACAAAGCTCAGCACAGTGCCTGGCACCCAGTAATCGATGCCTAATCGCAGCGGTCCAGCGGCTCACAGTCCCGTTCTCCAGGCATGTTCTCCAGGCGCACTCTTTGGTGGCGCTGGGCCTGAGGGTATGAAATCTGTTCTGAAACCAGCCCCGGCGGGGCGGGAGCTTGCTATCTCACCACTGAGGCCCTGAGTCCGCCAGTTCCAATAACACGATTAGTCATTTTTCATTCCTGAGATGTCTGCCCATGGGTGGGTGCGTGTGTGCGTGTGCGGGTGTGTGTGCGCCTTTCAGGGAAGGAGAAAATCCATATTCTCTCTCTTCTGACCAAATTAATCAAATAAATCTTCTGTAAGGAGCTGCTAAATGAATCACAGATGGCTCTGCCCCTTTACAGGTTGCAGAAAGCACCCGTTACAGTTCTTTTAATTTATCAGAGGAAAAAAGATGCCCTCGTGTGCCCCTTCCCTCTCGCAATAATAATCAGAACCAGTCTATTTTCCAAGGGTCCGAGACTCATTTTCAAAAAATGTGTATCAATAGATGTAACAGCGGGAAGATTATTTTGCCAAGCCTCAGCCTCCAGCACGGCGAAGGTGCCCTGGCTGGGGAGAGCGTTTATAAAACCACATTTAATAAAAGAGAGTGTTATATTAAGTATGTTTGCTAGTGTATTTAAGCATATGGTTTCCATATCAGGCCGAAAGATGCCAAACACATGCTTTACCTTCTTTCTAACCTTTCCAGGGGGTGGTGGGATGGGAGGACTTTTTTGTAGACGTGAGTGTGATGTTTCGTTTTGCTTTTACAACTCTGGCTCACGTGGAAGAGTGCCGACGGACGTTCGGAAAGCATGTGAAGACTCTGCCTTTTCTACTTATGTAATTAGCCCAGGAAACTTGCCTTGCAGACTTTCTCCAACTGTCCCAACATTCGCCCAGAGCTCCTTTGCCAAGGTGCGAGCGCTGGCTGACTTTAAAGTGTGAATCAATTTCAGCTGCAAAGAACTTGAGCTCCTGGATTTTAGACATGAACCCTTTGGTAAAAGCAAGAGCTCCAAGGATGGCTGCCTGGCTTTGTGTCCGTGAGTCCCTGTTTACAGTGAACCATCTGACTATTTATCTTTCTGTACTTGGGCTGAGCATTGGGGATGTTGTTTTTTTCTTGCAGGTCAAAGGCAACTGGCTGTGGCCCTGCAGGCATGGGGTCCCTGGGAAGGCAGCTAGAATGGGCCTCCACAGCCCCCCACCATAAAACAATCTAAACAATCCGCATATTCTGAGACAATCCCGGAAGCCAAAATGCCCAACTAGGAAAGGGATTGGGTGGGAGCATCTGCAGTGAGGCCGCCCAGCCCACCCCCCACACCAGCCCGAGCAGACTTGCCTGAGCGACTTATAAATCTACTGGTACCATTTCTTTTTCGTCACTTGCCTAATCCCGTGCCCTTCGTTTCATGTGCTGTAATTATTAACATCTGCTTTCTGAGCCCGGACCGCATGGAGTTTGCAAAGGCAGTTTTCAGTGCAGAACAATGGTGACAGCTGTTTCATTTAGCCTAGGGCCAGCACTTCCTGTTCTGTCTACATCTGCCCTTCTGTGTCCAATTTCTGTTTCAGGGTTTTGTGTTTTGTTTTCTATTTTTTTCCCCTTCATCTGACCTTGCTATATGTTTAAGATGAATTTCTAACTTAGCACTCCAGCTAGGATTTCTAGCACATATGCTTATTAGATTGGCGACAGCCAGAGAGAGACAGGAGAAAGCACAGATTGTCCCCAGCAGCTAACACGGTGGAGGGCAGGGACAGAAGGGAGGGCTGGCCGGGGACCCAGGAACCAGGCTCGAAGGTGGGGACTCGAGTGACCTTTCTGGAACTTAGACACAGGAAAGATAAGCCTCCAGCCTGGGGCCATCTCCATGGCTTATTTGATAAGGGGTCACCCAAATATCCCAGCGAAGGAGCCATGTGTCTGTGGGTGGCCACCAACACACAGGGGCCCTTCTTCTTTGGGAATCAAGCAAGCTAGTCAGATGGGGCACAGTTCAAAGTTTCCCAATTCATTTTTTCCCCACGATTCACCAGCAGTGTGATAAAATTCCCCCAAAATTTGCACAGGGAGGTCCACGGAATGGACAGGAGAAAAAGGAGCCCAGCTTTGGACGATCCGCCAGGACCCCTTCAGCATATATGGCCGTGTGTCTGCGTGTGACCAGAGAAGGGAGACTGCAGCCCACATCTGCCCTGCATCCACCCACCGGCCTGACTCCCTCTGATCCAAGCTCGGGGTCCCCAGCTCGGCTGGCACACAGATGTTGCGTTATTATCTGAGACCCCACCAGGAGCACCGGGTTAGAGACCTCGAGATTTGTGAAAGCTGCCCTAAGGCATCGCTGGCTATTTCTTACCAAATAGGGCAAAAACCCGTCAGTGAGTGGATGAGACCATGCAGGAAGGTGTAAGTGTCTCGCAAATTCACAGAGCAGAGCCTGGGGGCCCGTCTGTGTGGGCTTTTCCCCGGGTCTCTGGGAGGCAGGACTGCCCAGACCTGGAGATCCGCTGCTCGCTGGTTAGTTCCCTTAACAGATGGAGAAACTGAGCGTCAGAGGGAGGGAGCGACTGTCCCACAGCTGCAGCTTCGTCAAGCTTGATTCTGTCCAGAGAGAGGCACATGGAGGCAAATCAGTGGTGGTTCTGGGGCCTTGAGGCATTTTTGCCACACCATGAAGTGTCTTTCTCAATCCTAGTCCCTGTACTCCCTTCTAAGTGGCTCATGTGAAAATAACCCAAGGCCCCACTCCCAGAAGGGAAGATGAGGCAGTTCAGGGAGACCCCAGCGGCGGTCAGTGCTGACGCCTGGTCCACATGGGGGTCCTAGCAGCTTCCAAGAGCAGAGTGAGTGCTGATCTGACACCAGGGGTCCTGGCGGCTCCAGACGGGTGGTTGGGGACTGTGTCCTCAAGAGGGGAGGCCAGCAGAAGGGGGGCATGCTGCCGAGAAGGTGCGTGTGCAGAGCTGACAAAGCCCCGGACCCGAAGGGACCCTCAACTCTCCAGCCCTTGACTTGAGTCTGACGCAGCTGGCAGAGGTGTCCCAGGGACGTTCCCTAAGCTCTAAACCCAGGAGCGGGGACTGCAGCGGAGGCCCGCACCTCCTCCACCTGCAGAGAGCTGCTCCAGCTTCCCCGTCTCTTCCGCACCTGCCCCCAAGGCCTGGCCTTCCCCCCACAGGCCCCCTCCCCCTCCACCCTTCCCTCCTTTTCTCACTCACTCCTTTTCTTCTTAAAGTTAATTGCAACTTTTTTCTCAGCGCCCTGATCTGGATAAGCCACATCTCATTAGAAAAAGATTTAGTTGGAGCCAAAGCAGGCTGGAGAAGGAATCCCTAATCAACAGAGAAAAGATTTGGGTATAATTGCTCTCTCCCGCCATGCTCACCCCCTCTCCTCCTCCAGTCTTCTGCTCATTAATCTGAAAAGAAAGTCGCAGTCTCATGTCTTGATGTTCAAGTATCTGCTGCTGCATCAAACAAATTGAGATGCTTAGGGGTTTTTTTGGCCGGGGGGAGTCTGTACGGAGAGCTTTGGTTATTGGAGTGCATGGGTAAAATATTTTGGTTCTTGGGGGGCTGTGTATGAAGCACTTTGATTGGGGGAGTAAAGCTCTGTGGGGGGGTGTAAAGTGCTTTGGTTATTGGAGAATGTGTGAGTGTGAAGCTCTTTGGTTACTGGTGTGTGCATATTAAGTGCTTTGATTAATGGGTAGGTGTGTGAAGCTCCTCTGATTACTGGCGTGTGTATGTGCGTGTGTTTGTGTGTAAGTACTTTGGTTGTCGGGTGTGTGAAGTGCTTGGTTGTTGGGATATGGGTGAGTGAAGTGGGTTGTTGGTATGTGGTGTGAAGTGGGTTGGTTGCGGAGAGGTGCATGTTGTGTGCACGTGTGTGAAGCGCTTCGTTTGTTGGGTGTGTGTCACATGCACAAGTAACCCCCCTGTTGTTTTCCTCTTGCCCCGTTAAATCCCTGCAGGGGCTTAAATGGCAACACATGGAAAATGAATTAAGGAGCAAATCATCTTCCTAGGCAGGGACCCTGGGTCCTCCAACACCCAGCAATGAAACGGTAGAGCATTTTTATGCTCTTCCTTCAGAATTTGGAAATTTTCTACAATGACCATTTATAATTGGTAAAGAGGATATTTTAATTATTTTTTAATTGAAAAAAAGCAATGCATGTTAAAAAAGAAAAAAAAAACAGTAATATATGCTCCTGGCAAAATGGGACTGTTACAAGGGGCTAGATAATGAAAAGCCAGCCTGTCTCACACCGATGTCTCCGGTTCCCCTCTCCTGTACGTCTTGTGCCATCCCAGATACAGGCCGCGCATACGTGTTCCACACCGGCTCACATGATACACTATTCCGCACTTTGCTTATTCCATTTAACAATACATCTCAGAAATTGTTCTCTTTCAGCATGGATTCCATTAATGCTGTACTTTTTGTCCATAAAATTAATTAACTGAGAAAAATAACACGATGCCTCTATTCTGGACAAGCCAGAGTACCAGGGAAGCGGCTCTTTCACCAGTAAAATGTAATAATAGTAGCCTGGCACGATGCTACGCCTCGCATTTATTGCCTCATTTATAACTCAGAGAACCCCAGGAAGGAGTTTCCACCCCACTCAGAGATGAGGACACCGATGCTGAGAGAGGGTGGATAACTTGCCAAAGTCACACAGAAAGTGGCAGGGCTGGAATGGGAACCCAGGCAGTTGGAATGCAGAGCTCTGGCCCTCAACCACTGGCCCCCAGGGAGAAGGCCAGAACCCTGTGGCAGCTGGGGAAGGGTGAGCAGATGGGCCTCTGCTACCCCGGGCCCTGGAGGACCCAGGCCCCTGTGCCTGAGCCATCCCACCTGCACTTCCCACTACGTCCCAGCCTGGGCTCTCAGGGTCCCTCCTTGTCCTCCTTGGTCTTCTGCAGCTGCCAGCTCCCCTGCCCCCGGGGCCTCAGCCCTCTCCACAAGCCCCAGTGACCACTGCTGTCAGGGGAACCCAGGCAGACACTGGCTCCCATCTCCCGTCCTGGTGCCCTGAGGGTGAAGCCGGGCTTGAGCCTTTTTATGTTTCTCAGCGCAGCCCACGCACACTTGCGCCCGTATACCTGCTCACTAGCAAACGTAAGTAATGGCCACAGCGGTGGCACTCTCCCATAATGAGGGCGTTTCAGTTCAGGCCACGGGGTTGAGCTGGGTGTGGTGCGATGAGGTGAGGTTCTAAGCTGACAGCAGGGATAGCGTCCAGGCCCCACGGTGACAGGGATGCCGCAGGGCCAAGCCCGTCCTCAGGGAGGGACACAGTCCGTCCAGCTCTCCTGGCACCCCACCCTCCTCTCTGCTCCCTCACTATACTCAGTCTGTTCTGCCACTGCGCCAAGGACAAAATGGACATGAATGTTTGCAGAGAATGGGAAAGTCCTGTTTGTGATACTGGAGGAAATCGATCTGGAGAGGGAAGATTTTCAAAGGCAGCTTAGTGGCCTGCAGAGAGCAGGGGAGGGCTGGGGACTTATTAAGTCCTGCTGCAAGGACAAAGGCCACCTCTGCCCGGTCTGGGTTCCAGTTGATTGTCATCTGCCCCACACAAAGTGTAGATAGAAAGACTCATAAGCCCAGAGCCATATGCCCAATATGTTGTCCAAACCTGGACACTTCTGTCCAGCACAGGAGCCACTCGCCATGTGTGGCTTCTGAGCATCTGAAACACGCCCAGTCCAAATGGAGAGGTGCTGTGAGTGCAAAATACACCCCAAATTTTGAATGCTTCTATGAAAATAAAACTTAAAGTACCTCACTAACAACTGTATATTGACTAGATATTAAAATGATAACATTTTGAAGATATTTCATTAAATGAAACAAATTATGGAAATTAATAATGGTGCATGCGTGCCAAATGCTTCGGTCTACCTGTTCACTTTACCTTTTATGGGTGTGGCTACTAGAAAATTTAAAATGACATATGTGGCTTACACTTGTGGCTCCGTTATGTTTGCATTGGATAGCACTGACCTAGAATAGAAAATAGTCTTTCATAAATGTCGTTATCTCCATTTTTAATGATGAAAAATTAGCCAAGAGTTGAGTGGCTTGACCAAAGACACCAGCTAATAGCTGCAGAAGCCAGAATTCACATGATGAGAGGCCAGTGATTTTGGCTAGTCTATCGGTTGATAAAACTCCTAAAATGAGAGGAGTGTCGTTTGCACAGGATCTCATGCGGAAGCGTTAGTGCCGGCCAGGGCGGAGGCGGATTGGAATCTGGGGAGGGCGAAATAAAAGGCTGCACTAGCTGGGAACGTTAAGGCCCAGGATCATTCTTCCTGCACTTGAGCCAGTCCCTTCCCCTCTCTGGGCCCCAGTTTCCCCATCTGTCAACTGAAGGGGCTGGTCTAGATGGTCTCTGAGGACTGTCAGGATCCATGGTGCGTCTCCAGAGATTCCTGCCTCCCAGGGGTTAAGGGTGAGCTCTAGAGCACCTGGCTGGGTCCTCGGGTGAGTGACAACCTCTCTCGTGTCATTTGTGAGACAGGGAAGAAAAGAGCGTGGACTTCAGAGAGTCGTTCGAAGAAGTAAAGAAATATTGCAGGTCACCCACATAGCACCCGCCTGGCACACAGGAAGTGCTCGGTCCATGCTAGCTCTTGCAGTCATTGTTGCAGTAACTAGGTTGGCCAGGGGCTGGGATTGTTTTGGGTTAGTAGACTCATATTCCCCAGCAGTATCTGCCTTGAGCCCCCCCTAACCTGACATACTCAAATGCTGCATGTGAGCTAAGCCAGGTTCACCTTGGACTTGGCATTTGAAGGGCTTGTTACCACTGCAGCTCAGTTCCCTGATTGGATGGGTGACAGAAGCTCCTGGGAAGAGGGCAGCTGGGCAGACGCCCAGAGGGAGGTTCGAGGTTCTCGTAATGAAGCATCTTCTGCCGTGTTAGGAGTAAGATTAGAAACGTCCACACTCCTGACGGTGTGGTAGGGTCTTACTTCTTTCCCTCAGTGGTGGTGGTCAAATGTCATTCTTCTGTCCTTTGGAGGAGTGATGCATATTCATGGCCACGGGCCTCTTCACCCCTTTCCCCACTCTGGGAGAACTCTGCCGTCCTTTCTTCTCAACAGCTGTTTACATTTTTTCACCTCTGCGTTGTGAGTAAACAGTCTCCTGTATTAGATAAAGGCTTTATCAGTTCACCAGCTCACCTCCTGCATACAACATCTTTGTCACCAGTACAAGCCTGCGTTAGGACTAAGTCGAACATGATTGTGTCTCCCAGGTTGTTATCTTACGCTTAATTGAAAGAACCTTCGAGTTCAAAGCGTGGGGCGCTCAGCTGTCTCTGGCGTTCATCGGCTGCCATCTGCTGGGCAGTGCTGGTATGGCGTGGTCTCCCCTGCGGGCGGGCGGCTTCACCAGGGGCAAAGAGATTCGTGCACCCAGTGAAGAAATATTTCTTGAACTGTCAACCATAGTACTAAGCACTTGGACTGTATCAGTGAACAAAACAGACACATACACCCATTCCTCTAGAGCTTACGTTTTTGCAGGGGGTGGCCGGCAATAGACAATACAATAAGTAAATAATACCATATATTAGAAAGCTGTTTAAGTATGTGTGGAAAACAATTTTTATAAGTAGAACATGAAAGGGGGATTGGAAGTGCTGGCTGGGGGAAGATGAGTTGCAATTTTAAATAGTTTTCAGGGTTGGCCTCATTGAGAAGGTGACTTTTGAACAGATTTGATTTGATTTCGTTCCTTCTGCTTGCTTTGGGTGTAATTTTATTCTTCTTTTCCTGGCTTCTTGAAGTGAGAGCTTTGATTATTTATTGAGATGTTTTCTCTTTTCTAATGTTAGCATTTAGTACTATAAATTTCCCTTTCAGCGTGCTTTAGCTGTACCCCAGAGTTCTATGTGTTTTTTATTTCCTTGAGATACCCCTGTTGGCCCATGAGTTATTTAGAAGTATGCTGTTTAAATTCTAAGTGTTTGGAGATTTTCCTGTGTTCCTTCTGCCCACTGAATTTTACTAACTGTCTCTCATATTATTTTATCTCCATGAGAACAGGACTGTGTCCATTTATTCTACTGCTACATCACTGATGCTGAGATGCTGAGAACAGGACAATAGTATGTGCTCAATAAATAAGAATGAATGGATGATTGAAATACTTAAAAATCAAGAAAGAGACAACTGAAAGTTAAAAAAAAAGGAAGAAGGAGACATCAGGAAGTTAATGGCGATCATTGCTGGGTAGGGATATATGGTTGCCTTTTGTCTTCTTTTGATCTCTTCTATTTTCCAAATTCCCTGCAATGACCACCTACTACTTTAACAATCAGGTAAAGAAACTACAAAAGTAGAAGCTGATATTTCTGATCATTTTCACTCCCTCCCTCCCTGGCAGGTCTTATCAGAATTTGAATTACTAAAAAAGCTGAAGATAAGAGGCAGGACCACAAAAGGACCCACCCTTAAGAAGGCCCTAAAGTTAAATTGACCCAGACCCTCTCAGGCAGACAGACAAGGACCCTGCCAGCCACCCAAGCTTTGAAGGCCACTGAGATTACTGATACAATTACCTTATCACTGAGATCACGTGCATGTAATGTCACAGGGTCAGTTTCCTCCTTCTCTTCTCACTGGGCAAAGGCCCTTAGAGATCCTGTGAATTAGCGTTCATCCCAGGAGATCTGGTTTGGCATTGTAAGTATTACGAAACATCCATGTGCCTAAATCCAGCCTTCAAAATTACTTTGACAATTTACTCTGAGGAAGCAGTTTTGTCATTTGCTTTCAGGGCTCATGGTATACAAAAGATTACTGAAAAAATTAGAGAGAACAGAGAGGAGATACCATAGTTTTCTGTTTTACTTGTTTATTTTTTTTAAATGTAACCATCTTTTACACCTTCGGTCACAGTCTCTTCATGATTTTTTGAGGCAATTTCTTTGGGAAACCTTGTGGCTGAGACAATCTGATGATAACCCCAGCCGGACAAGGTCCCTACTGGAACTGTTCCTAGGTGTGGATAATTTCTGATGATGGGTGGACATACTTTTCTACTTTTGTTAATAATGCTAAGAACTTGGTTTTAGTTTTTTTCAACAAAGTGATTACCTAGACCTGGAAATGTTTTTCCACCCTTTTCTACTCTGAAGTGAGGTGATTTCCTGTAAGGTCCAGGGATTGGGGGGTGGGGGGTTCAGAATTGGGCAACTTTGTAACCTGACACCTGGGGATGGTACAGGGTACCATTGGTGGGGTGTCCCTCAAAGGGTAGGGAAGGGCATGTGGCAGCAGCTAAGCCAAAGAGGGCCCCAAGATCAATGAACAGATCTATATGGATCTGTCCATGTCTTAAAGAACTGCCAAGGACCTGAGAATCTAGAAAAAAATATCACAACCTGGTGGGGGGAAAATGAAGATTCCACAACCCAGGGACAATTCATACCAAACAAAATAGGCTATGCTAAAGTCAGCCAGAAATGGGATATTGTAATGTAAACCAGGCTGCATTGTAAAAATCATTTGATTTCTATAATTCCTTGGGTACCCAATTAGCTAACTTTTTGTTGCTGAGTTAACTGATTTGAACAGAATAGGTCAAAAAACATGAATTTGTTTATTCATTTAATTTTTATTGACACCCACTGTTCAATTAAATTCAAAATCATTAATCACTTTTCCATGGCTCCCTGGTGGAGACCACCCTCACCCACTTGGGGAGCCGGTTACTGAGTATTTGTGGTTCTCTGATTCCTGAGCATGTGAGGATGGTGCTCCCTGGATGTAAAAGGTAGGCGTGGACACGAGCCTGCTCTGGCCAATGAAAGGCGTGCAGAAGTGACACCTCAGGCCAGTGCGCAATTCCACTCCATCGTCCTCTCTCTTCTGCTGTGACTTGACTGCGAACATCAAAAAGAAGCCATCACGGGTCCCAAAGTCACTGTAACATGCTGAGCACTGCATCTGACCTGCAACGGACAAGTGGTGGGAACAAGAGAAAGCACGTACTATACAAAGCTGCTGAGGTCTGGTGGTTCTTGCTGGACTGTCACCTGGCCTGTCCTCACTGATGCACACAAAACTCTCACACACACGCTTGCACACACAGCGTGCAAGGGAGGGACCCTGGGCCATGGGTAAATCCAAGGGAAAACACAATATCTGGCCCCAAAGAGCTTACAAGCTGGTTTGGCAGAGAGATATCTGGGCAATATATGATAATAATGACAACACAAGAGTGCCCAGGAGCAAAGGGACAAGGTGTCTGCACAGCTGCAGGCTTAAAAAGGAATGAATCAGGCAGGTGCAGGGTGAACACAAGAGCACTCAGGTGCCAGCAGCTCCCCTTTGCCCCTCCTGTCCACACTGCTCTCTGCCCCATAAGACTGACCTGTCCGTCCTGCAGGAACAGGCTGCCGCCCCTCTGGCTCCAGGTTGGGTCTGGTCAATGGGGTCCGTGGCAGAAGACTGAGGGGAGGAGGCGAGTGAGGCTGGAATATTTCTTCCTCTGTCTCTCTCCTCACAGGGTCATCTAGGCTGGCTGCACCCCCAGCTGAAGGCCCCTGCTCCTGTCAAGGCCATCTCTCCCCCTGCCTGCCTCCTTCCAGATTCGATAACTCTGTCCCCTCCGCTCCATCAGGACGGGGTGATAAGAGCCCCACGGGAAGCTCCTGGCCCCGGCACCCTGCACTGACCCTTTCGGTTTCCCTATACCATGCCCACACCTTTGTCAACAGTCCTTTTTTTAAGGACTCCTTAAAGTACCCTAATTCGAGTGTGCCATCCGTTTCCTGCTAGCCCCTGACTAGCAGATCTCGCTCTGGGTAGGAGCAGTACAAAGGAAGTGATCGTGCTTTGTCTAATTATAGGGTCAGCTGGTAAAAGAGGCAGGAGGCTTTAAAAATGATTCATTCTTCATTAAGAAATGAATTCTTGAATGGCTTTGCTTCTCCCCACCCAAACTGGAAGATTCTTCTCTAAACTTAAAAAAGGGTTGGAAGCAAAGGACTGGCCTCTTTGCACCTATGATGAGTGAGTGGCCGTCAGTGGGGAGCCTTTGTCCCCAGAGTCCTTCGCAAACCCTGGGGGCACAGAGGCCAACCAGGACGTCCTGCCACCACCAAGGAGCTTGCCCAATGCCCCTTCTCTGGCAAAGTTGACATTAGAATTCCAACCACTGTTTTCAACTTGAACCTGAGGGTGGAAGCCTGGTTCCTAAGTGCTCACAACGTGACCTTCCTTTTGAGTTTCCATATGCAGCAGGGAGGGTTGCCACAACCCCGCCCATTGGAAATTCTCTTTTGTCCTGCCTCGGGATTTTTGTCCTGCCTCGGGATTCCTGTGGCACATTCACTGGATTTGCTCCTTTCCATGTGGAAAGCCAACTTGGAAAGAGTTGGGCTTGGGAGTGTGCGAGGCCCTGTCCTCTGCTCCCCACCCTGAGCCCCCGCCCTGAGCTGCATCCCACCTGGGAAGCGGCAGCCAGGGAGGACAGTGTGGCAGCCCCAGCGCTGCCCAAAGCAGCTGGAAGAAGCAAACACTCGAAGGCAGCTGCTGGGACAAGACACAGGGGGCGGGTCCGCTCAGGCATGCCCGGATGTAAAGTGAGAGGAAGTGCAGACAGCAATTTGGAAGATTTAGGAGTTCTCGGGCTGTCATCGGATTTTACTGTGCTGTCATTGACATGTTTGCCTTCTCTCTGAAGCAGGTAAGAGGTGGGATGGAGGAAGGTAAGGCATGCCTGTGTGTCAGGTCCACACAGCTGGACAGATGTGCAGGGGGAGGGGGCGGGGGCCATCTGGAAGTCTAAGGATGCTGTCTGCCCCGTGGGCACCTGGGGCGGGACCCACCAGGAAGCAACAGAGGGGCGATAAAACCCACAGCAGCAGAACTTGCCATGACAACAACTCCCTTGAGTCAAAACACACTTTTCAAGAAAGCAAATGCCAATTCAATTGCTATAATGAGAAGTTCCTCATGACGGTAGTGAAGAAAGGCCAGGTTGTTGACCAGTGTAAGCGTTTTAGAAAGGTGAGGGGGCGACCTGGAGGAACAAGAGCACGGTACACACCCCGACAACTTTGTCCTAACTGGTCCGATGCTGGGACACACACTTGGAGTGCGAGAGAAGCAGAAAGTCCTAAATGCTGGATTTTCCTCTAGAGCTGGCCAAGCTGCGGGTTCTCGCGGCCGCGGCACTAGAGCAGCACTGTCACGCTTTAACAGGCACACGTGCCCCAGGGACCTTGTTGAAACGTAGATTCCAATCCCGTGGGTCTGGCCCAGGGTTCTGCATTTCTAGCAAGCTCCCAGACGCGGTGGATTTTGCTGGTCCATGGAACACAGAATACGTAGCAAGGCATGGGACAATAGTGACTTTGCTCAGGGACACTTCTGCTTCCCCCCAAAGCAATATAAAACAAAAGCAGGTGTGAGTGGCCCAATTCAGCAGCCTGGAAAGTTTGGTGGTAATAACCCAAGCCTTGGCCTGGTGACCAAGTGGCTGCTCAGGGGACTCCATCTCCAGACTGTGAGCAATGTGCCGGGGTTGACTGGGGCCAGCTGTCCCCAGGGAAAGGTGGTCTGGTCACCAAGTGCAAGTGCACAGGATGGCTTGCCTTTGGGAAGCTACCACAGACACAGACCTCTGGGCCCAGAAACATGCCTTGCCACTCATTGACTCAATCATTCATTCACTTTTTCAACAAACGCTTCCTGAGCACGTGTTACACGCCAGGCCTGTGCTCAGCACGAAGGTACCGTGATGAACAGCGGATCGTGCCCTCAGTCAGCCCCCGGGAATGGATCCATTTCTCAGGGACAAGCTTCAGAAATAATGCTGATGTTCTTATTTATTATAAAATTTACTATAATATTTACCACTATGATGACGGCAGTTTCTACTTTTTAAAGGCCTGCTAGGTGCCAGCCATTGTGCTCAGCACTTTACCTGGATCATCTCGTTAATCCTCACAACGACCTATGTGGCAGGTACTGCCATTAAACCCACTGCAAAGATAAAGAAACCAAAGCTCAGAGAGGGTAATTAAGCTGCCCGAGGATACCAGCTAGCGAGGGGAGGAACTGAGATGAATGCCCAGTCCCCACACGCTGGGTCTCCAGGTCTGCTCATGGGCACATTCCCTCCCCGGGAGAGAGCTCCTGGGGACCCAGTGACAGTCAGCACTGAGTATGGAATGTGATGGGGGCAGTAGATGACGCGGGAGATGTCGATCACAGCAGCACCGCACTGCAATGACCTGACGCACTTGTCTCCCCAGAATGGGCAGAACTTCAGCACAGGCTGGGAGCCCGAGTCCCCAGCGCAGAGTCCCCTCTCCCTTGGGGAGAGCCAGGATACACTGCTTGGCTCTGCTACGTCTTGCTGAGCAAAGGCAGTGTCCTGTTTCCTGGGTCTCCCTGGCTGTCCACACATATATGCATTCACACCCACTCACACACACACACAATCATGCACATCATATGAGCCCACATACCCACAGACACACGCACACACACACACACTTACACACCCTCACATATCTACACACACTACCATGCACAACACACACATTCACACACCCTCACATACACTCTCACACACGCGCACTTCTGACGACTACCTTCTGTTTTGGGTTTGTTAGTACCATCATTCAGGTGAAACACAGATTTTGCCACTTTCTGCTTTGGACCTATTATGTTTATTTCAGAGTTTAACTCTCAGAAGACTACTTTATTCCCCTAAATCCTGTGGCCGGGATTCCTTTCCACTTTTAAAGCCCCAAATAGCTCTGTGCAGCCACTTCCCCTGACGTCCAAAACAGACAGGAGGAGTCTTAAATGGCCCAGAGCATTGATGGCGTCTTTAAAGAAAAATGTGCTCTCGATCGGAGGTTGGATAACTTTGCATCCAATTTCCATTCATCTTGGGATTTGATGGCTGCTGTTTGTGTTTTGTGCAGGAGAATCTCTCCTAGTCGACGTCTATTTAACCAACACAGTGGTTAACCTTTGCGCTCTATTTCTGCATCAATCTGCTGCCCACCACGTGCGGGGCCGTGCTGCTAGCTGGCATTTCTTTTGGATTTTCAATTTACCAACCCACTACCAGTCCTAAGAACATCAGATAAGAGGGCTTCTGCTGTGCTACACTTGTGTTCAAAAACTATAAATGCTATCAACCCAGAGTTAAGTCCAGCCATAGGGAGACAGAAAATAAACACCCAAGAAGGCCAAGGAGGCTCAGTGGCCCACGTTCACCGAGTTGCTCAGATTCTATGTGCTATAGGAGTTCCAGAGAGGGGAGAGTGCGTGAGTTCGAGTGCAGAAGGCTTCCTGGAGGAGGTGAGATTTTGGATGGGCCTCTGTTATGGGTTGAATTGTGTCCACCCCAAAATTCAGATGTTTAAGTCCTAACTTCCAGTACCTAAGAATGTGACCTTGTCTGGAAACACGATCATAGCAGATTAATTAGTTAAGATGAGGTCATACTGGAGTAGGGTGGGCCCCTAATACCATATAACTGGTATCCTTATAACAAGGGAAAATGTGAAGACAGACAGGTGTGCACACAGGGAGAACGCCCGTCAATATGAAGGCAGTGATCAGGGTGAAGCCTCCACAAGCCAGGGAATGCCGAAGATTGCCAGCAACCACCAGGAGCTCCGGGAGAGTCGTGGAGCAGATTCTGTCTCACAGGAAGAAGGGGGAAGGAAGGAACCTCAAAAGGAAGCGATCCTCCTGGCACCTTGATTTCAGACTCCCGGCCTCCAGAACTGTGAGACGATATATTTCTGCTTAAACACCCAGTTTGCGGCACTTTGTTGCAGCAGCAAACTAGTACAGCCTGCAGGACAGGTAGGAATTTGTGATGCACAGAGAACACACCCCTGTCACTGCCACCACCATCACTTACTAAGCTCTTAAAAGTGAAGCAGCTGAATGAGCAGGTCCTCGTGCCAGGGCGGGGAGGTGGCTCCAGCTCGCCCCCTGCCGGGTTGCAGATGAGCACCTGTAGCCAGGAGGCGGCACCGAGGAGGACAGCCTGGCCACATCCCTGCCCACTCTGTCAGCTGGCCTGGCTCCCCCAGCACACACCTGGCCAGGCGTCAGCAGAAAAGCAGTGTGTTTGCAGGCTCTGCACTGAGGACGTTAGATCCATGCAAAGGCTAATGCATCTGAGATAAGCGGGGATTTGTTGATTTGCTGGAGGTTAGACCTGCAGGATAGGGTGTTGGCTCCGGGTCCTCTGCATAGCCCTGGGCTGGCTCTGCATGAGCTGAAGAAGGAAAGTATCTGTTATAGGTTGAATTGAGCCCCCCTCCCCAAAGTCCTAGCCTTGGGGACCTGTGAATGTACCCATTTGAAATGGGGTCTTTGCAGATATGATCAAGTAAAGGTGAGGTGATGCTGGATTCAGACGGGCTCTACACAGTGACTGTGCCCGTGTAAGACAAGGGAAATCCGGACACACACAGAGGAGAAGGCCACGCGAAGGCAGAGATGTCCACATGGGGAGAATGCCATGGGACAGCGGAGGCTGGGATTGGAACGATTGCAGCCCGCACCAGCAGCTGGGGGAGGCAGGAAGGATGCTCCCCCAGAGCCTTCGGAGGGGACATGGCCCTGCTAACACCTTCATTTCAGACTTCTGACCTCTAGAACTGAGAGAAAACAGATTTCCATTGTCTGAAGCAACTCGGTTTGTGGCAGCCCTAGGAAACTGCGGCAGGGCCCTTCCCTGCCAGCCGTGGTGGAGCAGCCTCCACAGCGCTTAGCTGGCCAGGAAGAAGCCCCAGGGGAGCTCAGCCCCTCTCTCCATGCATCCCGCCAGGGAGGGGGTTCCTCCCCCTTGCAATCTGCCCCCAGAGGGTATGATGACGGAGCCGTCCCAGCCTCTCTGTAAAGTGGGGACGAGAGCAGCTCTCCCTGTTCTCTGTGCTTCTTAGGATTCTTGTGACGATCATGTGAGAAAATGGAGGAGGTGACAGAGCTTTGTAACCTGCGGAGGGCTGTGTGCTCTGGTGACCAGCTAGCTGTCTGGTGTCGGGACAGGCAGAAGCCCCGACAGTGGCAGAGGGCAGGGAGCCAGGGAGGAGGAAAGACCTGGATTCGGCTCGTAGGCACGTGACCTTTCTGCCGTATCATATAATCATCCCGCTGCTGCCTGCGCACCCCTCTGGCCCCATCACCTTGCACCAACTCTTTTTGCCACTCCATGCTGTCCCCAGCCTGTACCCGAGCCATCTGGTTCTGCAGGCCAATGTCACATTCTCCAAGTTCAAGTTCTATTTTGCAATGTCTTGTAACTATTTTACTGAGACTATGTCTCCCCTGACTTTGAACTTACTGAGAGCAGGAAACACGAATCATCTGTAGATCCCGGCACTTAGCCCAGGACCCGTCTGATCCAGGGTAGGTGGTCTAGGTTTATTGAAGGAATTTCATTTAGTCTTTAAAATGAAGGTGCACTGCCTAGATCAGTCATTTTTGAACTCTACACTTCATCAAAGACTAAGTTTACATGAATATCTTCTGCAGAACACTAATTCCATAAAGTTCTCTCTCTCTCTCTCTCTCTCTCTCTCTCTCTCACACACACACACACACACACACACACCAATTCTATAGTTTAATACATTTTGCCGAGGCTTCGTACTACGTACTACAGCCTCTTCTGCAGATTAACAATGCCCATTAGTGTACTTGTTTGACTTTGTTTAACCAAATATTCTCAAATGTATTAGATCATATGTGGCAGAGAATGCTAAGGGTCTAGCATTCTCCATTTCCCCTTTCTTCCTTAAACATAGAACCTCTAAGATTTTTAGCTTGGCATATTGCCACCTGGAATAAAAACTACCTTTCCCTGCAGCTAGTACAACTTTCTGATAAATTCTAGCCAATGAAATACAGGCAGACATAAATCATATATGGTTTCCAGAAAGGCACCTTAGAGAGAAAGGGTGAGCCTTTCTCTCCCCTACACATTTCTCCTGTCTGAAATGCAGATGTAGATGCTGGCATTTGAGCAGCCATCTTGGGCCACGAGGTAGCTTCTTACGGATCATCTAGGACTTATTCTGGGGTCCAGATGTACCTTTAAATCTTGTTTACCTAACAAAAATAAAATTGTATCTTGTTTAAGCCATATGTTTTCTGTCGCATGCAGCCAAACAATGTTAACCATGGAGGCTCTTTTTCCACATCACCTATTCTGCAAGATGTTCTTACAGAAATCTTGATCTAGAACATAAATCTTATGATGAGCAAAGCCTGCGGCCAGGGCAGGAACCGATCCCAGGGTCTCATCCTCTGTTGGAGTAGTGGAGTGGTTGTACTCAATTGGAAGGAGCCAGAGGTGGGAGGCGAGGGAAAGCAAGGCACCTGTGAAGATGGCTGACCCACGGTCCTGACTGCCACCGCGCCCACCAGCCAGGGCAGCAGCAGCATTGCATTCCTGCTGCCTCCCCAGCCCTCTCCTGGCTTCCTGTCTCTCCTCTCTCACTGCTCTTTGGCCACACTGGCTGCCTTCCTGTCCTCCCAAACTCTGTTCTCTGTAGGGCCTCCACACGCGTCCCTCTGGCTGGCACTGTGCCCCCACCCCTGGCTGCCACCCACCTCTCGCTGCCACCTCCTTCTCACCCTTCAGGTCTCAGCCTGGATGCCCCCTCCTCGGAGGCCCTCCCTGCCCTCTCCACCTATCCCGTGTGAGGCAGCCCTCGGGCCTCCAGCCTACCTGGACCCAGCGCTGACCACACAGTGGGTTTGTTGGTTTGTTCGCTGTCTTTTCACACCGGCCATTCAACTCCACGAGGGCACAGTCCTAGTGTGTTTTGCTCATCACCGTGTACTCAGCACCTAGCACAGAGTCGCTGCTCAACAAAGACTTGCTGACAAGCTCTCAGTGGCTGAATTCCAAAGGCCTCCAGGCCCCCAGCTGGGTGACTGTGCCCTGAGCCAGAATTTCACTGTGTTCCTGCAAAAGTGCCAGCGACAAATCTGCTCATCAGCACAAAGCAGAGGCCTGGACGCCGGACCTGACACAGGCACGCCACGGGGTGTCCTCACTCTCATCCTGTCCCAGGGAACGTCAGGGGGCCCTGGGCTCCAGGCCTCACTAGCTCAAAGCACTGCTCCCTCCCTGTCTTGCAGCTGCTGGGACGAGGGGCAGGGAGCGCAAAGGAAGGATCTGGTAGGTCGTGCACTGAGCATGGTAGAAGGGACGTCAGCAACGGGAAGGACGCTGTGAAGAGTGAGGGTCCCGCCTGACACCCCAGTCCCCCAGCTTTCATCCTTCGAGGCTTGTGTCTTGTGTGTACTTCCGGAGATGTTGCTACCCAGCTGTGAGCACATTCTGGACCTTGTTGTCATTCACTTGTTTTGCTTTTCAACCTAATACATGTTGGAGATCCACCCATATCATCAGCCCACCTCATTCTTTCACTGGGTTATACAATTGGTGCCTTGGTGCCTTAATGAGGTAGACAAATGAGATACTTTGTCATCTAAACAAATGATGCCTTGTGAATACCGCCTTGCACATGTGTAGGGGTGTCAGATAAACACCTACAGGTGGAGTTGCAAGGGGCAGGTGCCTTTAACTTCTGTTAGATAGTGCCGGAGTGCCCTTCCAGAGGCTCTGCCAGTTTGCATCCTCATGTAGGACGCGCTCCATGGAGAACCCGCGCCCCTACCTGCCAGCATGTTGGGATCTTCTGACCCTAGCTCAACCGGTTTGCGCTGGTGTCTGCTCCCTACGTGCCCTGCTCCTCCTCCCTCCCGGGCTTCCAGGCTCCTACCTACCCTTTGGCTCTTGCAGTCCTAGGAGCCCCAGCCTTCAGGCCCGGGTGCTGGATCTGCCACCCCCACCCCCAGTGCGGACCCACGGGAAGGCCCAAGAGTGATCACTGTTCCGTTACGTGAGGGAGTGGGCGACCTCCCAGAATTCTCTCCCTGTGATATGCACTTGCCCAACAGACACAAGCGTCCATGAAGTTCTGGAAAGTAGCCTCGCAGCCAGGGAACTATGCGCTCGTGAACGTGTTCCATGCAGAACAGCTGGAGCCAGCAGAGGCATTTTACACAGCCCTCCACAGTGCCCCGCCTCTGTCATCATCACCCCCAAGTCACCAGACTGGGAATGGAGGTGGCATCCAGGTGACAATCTGACCTTTGACCTTCAACCCCCAATCTCCTGGTGGAGAAAGAGTCCTCTTCATTCATCGTCTTCATCAGTCATCATCCTAGCTCACCGCCAGGCATGATGCAAGTTGTTAGCATTGCGATGGGTGGCAGGACTCCTGGGTTTCACCTGCCCAGGTGACCTTGGAAAGTCCCTCCCTGCTCTGGGCCTCAGGCTCCTCCCCTAGAATGGGAGGGGCTGGCTTTGGGATGAGCTCGGGGTTCCAGCTACTGAGGTCCTTCCAGCTAATCCTGGGTCATTATACAAAGGGCCATGGAGAGTGAGGGCTGTGGCTCTGCTCTGTGGGGCTGTGGGACCAGGACATCCTGCCTGGTCAGTCCTCAGGCCACCTCCTCACCCCTGAGTCCCAGGTGGGGGTCCCCTGCCAGCCCGAAGCAGCTACCTGGCTCTGTGCTCTTCCTGTACACTTTGAACTTTGCAAAGATACTCGGGGCCTCCCTCGTCACTTGGTGACAATGTGGCCTTTTCCTTTTACCCCAACATCCCCACCCCTGGTATCAAACACACACATATATATTCTTAATTTTAATGAAAGTAAACTTGGCCCATTCCTCAAACCTCCAAGCAGAGGCCACAGGTAAAGCTACCAGCACCCTAGGGAGAATCCTACCCCATGTTAAGGACACATCTAGGGGCAGCCACTCTGATATCAATGTCTGAGGGCCAAATAGAAGCACCTGATCAGCCAGGGCTCAGCTTGGTCCCCACGCCTAAGCAGGACTGCCCCAGGGGGATTCCAGAGCCCAGGCACTGTGACCCCTGAGGAAAGATCAGCTCTAGATCAAAGCCCTCTGGAGGGGGCTGAGCCTCTGCACCTAGGAGGAAGGATGGCCATGCCTGGGGTCAGGTGGCTGAGGCCCACCTCAAGGAGGGGCCCCAGCTGGGAAGGCTGCTGGCCTGCAGCTTGGCCAGAGGCCCTCAGGGCTCCTAAATCCCTTCTGGCTGCAGGCAAGGCTTGCATCTTTGGGCTCAGCCTAGAGGAGGGAGAGCAGGCGAGCACTCTCTAGGGGTGACTGGGACTGTGGTGGGGGCCAGATTCCTAAAGATAAGCTCACCAGGACCTGGGAGGCCATGCCTGGACAGCAAGGAAGACACTGCAGTTAGAGCAGCTCAGCTGCAGCAGGTGGACCTGGTAAATTGAGAGAGAACCTTCCTGGAGCTACCAGGCAGGCAAATGGGCTAACTCAGGTGAAAGTGCTCCCACCTGTGTAGTATAACAATCCCTTCCTTTTACTCCACACCTGACATCTGTGTGCCCAAATTCTGGATTCAGGCTGCTTGTGTTCAACTCCTAGCCACTCCATGAACAAGCTATATTTGGCCCTGGCAAGTCTTTTTCAGTCTCCTAGCCCGTTTCCTCATCTGTAAAATGGGCACGCAGCAGCGCCTGCCCCACAAGGCTTGTGAGAGTTAATGAGAAAATGCACACAATGCTTGGTGGCCTGAAGGCACAGAGAAGGCCCTTGCTAAAGGATCCATGCACTGTTGCTATTTGAGGAAGGCCCTCCTTGCCACTGCTGTTTCTGTCCCTGTCTCATCCCTGCCAGGGACACCTGGAATATCTGAGGAGCTTCTCCTTCCCCTGCAGAACCAAGCAAAGCCCCAGTTAGGAGGCCTGGTCAGTGTCCCCAGTCTACACTCCCTGGCAAAAGGAGACAGTGAACCCCCAGGTGTCCTAGGAGGGGAAAAGGGACCTTCCACGACAGCACTAGAATGTTTGTCTCTTCCTGCCCCCACCTCTATTTGCTGGGCTAATGTTTACTGAGCCCTTGTGGGAAGCCATGCACCGTGGAGACTGAGGACAAGCATGCTCAGGAAGGAGTCATCCACCCAGAGAGACAACACACCACGAGGCAGCCATCCCTCTCTTCAACAAGCAAGCAGAGCAAAACTCCCCAAGCAGCTTCCGTCTTTGGAGACATGGGTACAAAAATGAATGAGACACGGTCCCTTTTGTCAAACTCTTCACCGTCTAATCATATAATCCCAGTCAGCAATTAGGCAAGCACTCCCAGGGGCTCTGCATGCTTTGTTTCATTGGCAATCCTCACCCACCCTCATGCAAGAGGTCCTTTTATCCCCATTTTACAGATGAGGGATCTGAGGCTTTGGAAGGTGACTGCGTCCAAGGTCTGAATAATCGCCACTCAGTGTCCAAAGTGCCCTAACTAGAGCCTGCACACATTGCCTTGGGAGCTTGGGACTGACTTTTCAGAGAAGTGCAGGTTGTGGTGAGGCAAGAACAGTACCTGAGCTGCTTCTTGAAGGCCTCAGAAAGTCCCCAGCAGGCAAGAGAAGGGAAAAGAATTCCTGAAGCAGAAACAGTAAGTGCAAAATACTTGAGTTTAAAGAGCACAGTTAGGGGACATGCGCTATTTGTTTAGTTCTGAAATCTAAGAGGCTTCCAAGGTAGTAATAGGAGATACAGCTATGAAGGGAGGCAAGGGCAAGATTATAAAGAGCTTTGAACAGCAACCTAAAACGTAGAACTTCTGGAGGCAATAGGGAGCCATTGAAGGTTGTTAAGCAGGGGGGAGAGAACATCTAAAAGATCATGGATCAGTAGAAGTGAGCTATATCATCAGTGCTCTGGGTGACGGGAGAGAAGAGCATGAGTGGGGTGAGCCAAGAAGGTTCTGGAGGGTGGGCACACTGATGGTTCCAGTTAGGCCCAATGCCAGATGAAGGCAGCCTGTTAATGGGAAAAGGCAATGTTAGGATTTAGCTACAGACAAGGCACATGAAACCTGGAGCATTTTAGACTCAGTCTCGATTTCCCTGCATCCACCTCAGCACAGGGGAGCTAAAAAAGAAACAGCTAAGAAAGTGTCAGATTTATTAAAACAGCTTAAGTTTCTGTCTCCCTCAGACTCCATAGCTCTGACTTTCCTGCTATATTTAGATGTTCCAGAAGTTTCCTCTGCTCAGACATTCCCCACACCCCCTCGGAAGAATGAGCACGTTTCCGGGGCTCCCCTAGCTTTTGCCATCCCCACCAAGCTGCCTGACCCCAAGGCCCATTTTCCAGCCAGGGGCTGGGGAATCCAAGTGGCCCAGCCCCCTCTTCTCCCCGGGTCTGGATTCCACAAAGAACCACCCAGAACTTGGTGTTATCCTCCTCTTGAAGAAAAGAAAGCCTACATTCTTTCTTTGGCTGGGTTTTTCACCATGACTGGTTTTCATTAGCTTTTCAAGTGGAAAATAAATTTTCCCTAATGGAAAGCTGCCATTTATTTGCAGAGAGTCATTGTTCATTTAATATTTTTTATGCTGAATGACCCGAGCCCAAGTCTGCTGGGGCTCTGTCCAGGCCCCGAGGGAGTGTGATTCAGAAACCCTCCTGGCAGACACTGTTTAGGGAGATGGTGTCCAGTTGCCTCTTGTTAAAGCTTCGGGATTATGGAAACCTGGAGAACAGCAGCAATCGGCTCTCCACCGCCTCCCCCACCCACACCCCACCTTCCCCTTCCGGGCCAAGCCCTAGTTCACCTGGTGGAGAAGCTTCTCAAAGCTTCCTCCCGGCCTCTCCTCACCCTGGTGCTCAAAGGGGGGGAAACAGAAAACTAAACCAGGAAAGGAGGCCAGCTGCAAAGCCCAAGCCATGCTGCTCTGCGGAACCAGAGGGGGCCCCCCCGCAGGCACAATTCTCCCTCCAAGGCAGCGGTCCCCAACCTTTCTGGCACCAAGGATGGATTTCATGGAAGGCAATTTTTCCACAGCCCGGGCTGGGAGGAGGCGGAGCTCAGGCGGTGATGAGCGCGATGGGGAGCGGCTGTAAACACGGATGAAGCTTCCCTTGCTCACTCGCTCGCCACCCCCACTCACCTCCTGAAGACAGTTTTTCCACGGATGCCCAAGTGGAGCTCTGTGGCCGGGTCCCTAACTAACAGGCCACGGACTGGTACCAGTCTGCAGCCCAGGGGTTGGGGACCGCAGCTAAGGGACCAACTCTGTAGCGGCAGAGACCAACGGGGTCTTGGCACCCAGGCAAGTTCCAGGTTAAGACACTGCAAGAAGAGCGGAGAAAGGCAGGAAGTACAAAGGCAGGAAGTGGAGACTTCGAAAGGAAGTGGGGAGGGAGACAGGAAGCAGAGAGAGACAGGAAGTGGAAACATGTCCAACCAATGTTGCTCAACGCTCCTTTGCCAGCTGGGCTCCCCATGCAAAGGGATGAGGAGATTTTAAGCCTCTACCAGGAAAATTCAAGTCTGGAGATAATTTAAGCTTTCCTGGGTGTCTTCCAGCCACCTCCAGAGTTTTGCCAAATTTTCCACCTACTTCCTTTGCATGTGGAAAACTCAGCCTCCTCAACAGTTTTTTTTTTTTTTTGGTTATTCAGGAAGCTTTGTGGATGATGATGTGTGGGATAAGGGGTTCATAGGGACTGGCTGGAGCCGTGCCCGCTCTCCCACCCCACCCCCCACACACACACTCTTATGCGGAAGGCACTTCTTATAGGGTGGGGGACAAAGAATCAGGTATTGGAATGTCCTGCTTTGACCCTCCGAAAAATACCAGCTATCCACAGAGCTCCGAAACATATTGCCCACTGCTTGCAATGGCAGCTCCTCCTCAAAGCAAATTGGAATTTTTTGTCTACTTTATTATATAAGTATAGAACCAAATATCACAATATATAAAGTATTATATATGTATATATATTTTTAAGTTCGTGGTCTCCTTCTAATCCCACCCCTTTAATGATTACTATTTTGATGTGTATCATTGCTGGGTTTTTTTTTGTAATGCTTATAAACAAACAAAACTGAGACAAGCTAGTTGCTTTTTTAAAAATTTAACAATATATCCTGGCCACTGTTCCAGCTCATGATATATAGATCTGACTCATCTGCATGGCATCCCATTGTGTGGATATACCATAATTTTATTAACATGTATCCTGTTGGTGAACATTCAAATTTTTTCTAGGTTGGGGTTTTCTTGTTTGTTAATTTGCTTTTTGTGTTTGTTTTTGCTATTATTATAAATGACACTGTAATAATTACTGTGCATCTCTTCGCCTATACTGGGGTTTTTATTTTGTAGGTCCAAGTCCTAGAAGTGGGATTGCTGTGTCAGAAGAAATTGTAGTAGGAAATTGTGGTGTTAAAATTGTAGTAGGCACTGCCAGATAGCACCTCAAAAAGATCTTGCAATTCACACTGGTTCAGAATAAGTCTTCCACTCCCAAAGCAGTGGGTGGTAATTTCTCAGGGAAAGACTTTTTTAAATTTTACTTCATTTTTGGGTAACACATGGGAAATTAGTTTATAAACTCTAAAGCATTTACAGCTCAGATGTCAGCTGGTGAAGACTTGCTCCTTAAATTCTAAGTAACAGCGCTCCCAATCTTCATTCTACAGATTTCCCTAAGCCATTGCCCCACCCAAGGTTCCTGAAAGTTCCTGGTGCAGGGTAGGAGATGGGAGAGAGTTTTCAGTTTTAGGGACCTCTAGCTCCTCACTCTAAGTGACCCTGAAATCATTCCTTTTGGGCTCATTTTATAATCTCACACATGCTGTTGTAGCCCATGCAACATTAACCCAGACTTGGGACTGAGCCCTTTTCTATAATACATGCGCACACACACACACACCCATACACAGTTACTCACAAGTGTACAGACTACAGATGCTTTGGGTGACCTGGAAAGATTTACATTTTAGGATACATACAACTTAAAATTCAAAGTTCAATAAACCTACTTCTAAAAGTAACCCCTATCTTATTTCATTTAGTGTTGTTATAACAGAATACCTGAAGATGAGTAATTTAATTTACAAAGAAAAGAGGTTTATATGTCTCACAATTCTAGTGGCTGGAAAGTCCAAGATTCGGCTGCTACCTCTGGCGAGGGCTTCGAGCTGCTTTACTCATGGCAGGAAAGATAAAGGAGAGGGCACACACAAGGTGAGAGAGGAAGTCACACTCTTTAACAACCCACTCTTCAGGAACTAATCCATTCCTGGAAAAGCAAGAACTCACTCAGCCTTGAGGAAGGGTATTAATCTATTCATGAGGAATTCACTCAACCACCCTCCACCATGACCGAAACACCTCCCACCAGGCCCTACTTCCCAACGCTGCCACACTGGGGATCAAATTTCAACATGAGCTTCAACATCCAAACCAGAGCACCCTCAAACATTTCTGAAATGGAGCCTCTAGTCTTCTGACCTTTACTGGGTCCATCTCTCTCCCCACATCTCTGCTCTCTCTCTCAGAAGAACAACAACTGCCAATAATAATAATAAATCATTCCCTTTTCTTATATACAAAATTCAGTTCTGTTTAGCCTCTGCTCCCAGATTTTTCCAGAGCAGGACAAAAAGGTCTTTCATATAATGGAATCCACCCTCCTTAAAAAGAAGCAGGGGTTGTAAGTAGCAAAACATTTTCACTCCTTTTCATACCAAAAAAGTTCACTTATTTAATCCATTCTCCACCCTTGGTGGAATGTTCTTTATAAAAATGTAAGTCAGATTATATCCCACCGTTGCTCCATCCCCACTGGCTTCCCAAGGCCATTAGAATAGAATCCAAACCCTTGCTGTGGCTTTCCAGCCCCTGCCTGATCTGGCCTGCCCACCGCCAGGAACTCATTTCCCTCCACTTCTCCCCTTCATTCATGGCAGGCCATCGTCACAGTGATTGACTCAAGGCCCCAACCTAGGTTGGCCCAATAAGAGCAAAATTTTATTCAATAATTAGGGGGAGATTATTCAATAATTAGGGATTTTATTCAATAATTAGGGGGAGAGTAATGCAATCTGTTTGCTTCTCTTCCATCACCCCTAGATATGAACAAGGAAACACATGGCATCTTGATATCATGAGCTGAGGAAAAATACTGCATGGGAAAAGGTAGAAAGCCAAGAGCATGGGAGAAAAATAGAGCCATACCCTGATGCTATCATGTATGTCTGGATCAAACTATACCTGAAGACCACCCTACCATTGACTTTTTATCTACATAAGCCAGTAAATTCTCTTTATCATTTAAGTCAATGGGAGTGATGTTTTCTGTTACGTGCCAGAGACGCATTCCACGTGATAAACAAAATTGTGCTCTGTTCCATGAATCTTCAAGGGGGTCAGAATGAGGGGTATCTGGTCCTTGGTTATCAATGTCTATGCAAACAGACATTTCTTCCACTTCACATCACACTGGACAGAGGCTAGCAGTGGTGCAATCATAGCTCATTATAACCTTGAATTCTTGGGCTCAAGCTCTCCTCTTTCCTTAGCCTCCCTAGTAGCTGGGACTACGGCGTGTGTGCCACCACATCCAGCTAATTTTTTAAAAATTTTCTGTAGAGACTCAGCCTCGCTGTGTTGCTCATGCTGGTCTTGAACTCCTTGGCTCAAGCGATCCTCCCACCTCGGCCTCCCAAAGTGCTGAGATTACAGGTGTGAGCCACTGCCTGGCCCCCAAACCTATCTTGAGGTGCTGTTGTGCCCCTGCCACACCTCTCCCTGCCCCAAACATACACAGGGGCTCTGCCAGGGGAGGAGGACCCCACCTGTATCTAAGGCCTGTTGTCCCTTAACCCTGCTCCACCCACCCCTCACTGGGCACACTTGACCCCCTCTGCAGGAGCAGGGGGACCTGGCTTGGGTTGAGCCAGGAGTGGGAAACCTGTGGCCTCAAGGCCACATGTGGCCCTGCAGATCCCCTCAACCAAATGCAAACCTCACCGAACAAATCCCTTTATTAAACTCCCTTTCAAAATTCAAAGCCAAAACATAACTCTCATTCTCTGCATTGTGCCCTGTGACCCTCTCTTGAGGTGATGGTATCAGGGCTGGGGTTACAAGACAAAAGGAAAAACCAGTAGCGAACATCTGATGAACCTATCAGCTCATTGCTCTTGGCAGAGGCCACCCTTGCAAGACAGCTCATTTCTTGTGGTGAATACTTTGCTAAACTCTTGGAGCGGAGGGTGTGGGCTTGGGGAGACACCCCCAGGAGCACGTTTAAGGAGCAAGGGGTGGTTTCTATCTAGCGAACCACTCAGCTTACTTCGAGAGAGGGGTGAGAGCCGAGAGCGAAAGCAGGATTGCTCAGGATAATAAAGACATTTTCAGAGACCATAGATTAAAACAAAGAGGAAAGGCGAAGCAGAAAGGAGAACTTTGGGGCAAGAACAAAGGTGTTTTGAGGGGCTTTCCATGGCACTTTGCTCTCACCAAGGACACTGCAGCAGTGTCCTCACTGGTCTCCCACTGTGTCTCCTATCAGTGTGTTCTCCACACACTCACAGAGTGACCTTCCTGCAATGCAAATCCGATTGTCCCCTTTCTGCCTAAAACATTCAGTAGCTACCCATTACCCTCAGAATAAAGTCCAAACTTTCCAAGTAGCCCTGAGGCCCTTCATGACGCGGCTCCTCACCTCCACCCTGCACTTGGCAAATCAAGCTTCTGCGTCCCCTTACCCCCCCAGCCCCCACCCCGTGCCATGCTCTCCCTCACTGCTGGGCTTTTACATGACCATGGGCCACCCACTGAATGTCCCTGCCTTCTGCTCCACAAGCTGTATTAATCCTCACAACCACCTTTGGAGGAGGGAATCTTTATCTTAACTTTAGAGATGAGGAAACTAAGACTTGGAGCATTTAAGTCCCACGCTGAGGCCACATGGCTTCAAAAGCAATGGGACCAGGTTTTAAAACTAGGCCTGTCTGAAGTCTATGATCTTTAGAACATGCCACCAACCCCAAGGGCTGGCAGTCACAAAGCACATGATGTGGAGGAGCATCGTGATGCATCTGTATAGGACAAGAGCATCTTAGCTCCAGGCATGTGTTGCCTCCCAGGACCCTGAGGCCAGGTAGTTTTGCTGGTGGGAAGGGATCAAGAAAAATCTAGAAAGACAAATACTGTATAACTCCACTTATATAAGGTACCTAGTCAAATTCATAGACAGCAAGTAGAATGCTGGTTGCCAGGGGCTGGAGGTCGTGGAGAATGAGGAGTTACTGTTTAATCAGGACAGAGTGTCAGTTTTGCAAGATGAAAGTTCTGGAGATGGATGGTGGTCATGGTTATACAACAATGTGAATATACATAATGCCACTGAACTGCACACTTAAAAATGGTTAAGATGTTAAATTTTATGTTATGTGTATTTTATCACAATTACAAATAATTATTTTAAATCACACAATAAAAATCAAAAGGTTTATGGAAAAAATAGAGTTGGGACATATCATTCAAAGACTTTGTTAATTTTACATTTATGAAAGATAGAAACCTAATAAGAATGATAGCACAGTTTATACCTGTTAAGTGGTTAAGAAGCATATAAATATTGTGATAAATATGGCATTTCACCTTGAACTTAAACAGAAAAAAAGGGAAAGATGTAAAACAGGCTTTCAAATGTGTTGGTCTCAAGACCCCTTTAGACACTTGAAACATAATCGTGAACCCCAAAGAGCTTATGTTTATGTGACTTATATCTATCGATATTTTCCATATTCAAAATTAAAACCGAGAAATGTTTAGCAAACAGAATACAGAGACACACAGTCCATCAGCCATCAGGGTGATGACATCCTCACGTGTCACGTAGCCTCTGGAAAACTCTACCACCCACCCGTGAGAGAATGACAGGGAAAAGGATAAATAATGTCGTAATATTCTCATGAGGTAGCTTTGACTTTGCGCATCTCCTGAAAGGGTCCAGGGGACTCCCACGTATCCAAGAGCACACTTTGGGAACTCTGCATCTGTTCTAGAACCAAGGCAGGTTCTCTAGTGGGGCCAGAGGAGAAGATGGGAGAGGCAGGCAGGTTATCCAAATGGGAGTCACGAACGGTCAGGAAAGTTCCCTGTTGTGAGGAGCTCCAGAAAGGCCAGTGGGGTGCAGAGAGAATGGCCCACGAAACTCAGCCACACCCACCTGACCGTGGGCACTGTCCCTGGGTTTCCTTTGAGTTGTCCCTGCAGCTTAGCAGTGGGGCCCAGAGCTGCCACATTCAGCCACTCCCGGGGACTATGGCCCCTGGACCTGCCCCCGGGCCCCAGAAAGCAGGCAGGAGCAGTTGTTTGGAGGCAGCTTTGCTGTGTCTGCCGAGCCAGGGACGTCAAAGCCCTGCCCTGCTACGCGTCCTCAGATCCTACGTGAGTGGCAGCCAGTTTTTAATACGGCTTATTTAAAAACAAAAACAAATCAGCTTATTTTCAGTGTGAAATGAGTTGTGTTTGGCCCTAATCCCCTGTGGTCAGTCAGCACTCAGCAGCTATGCTAGCGGCCCGGTCCCCGCAGACCGCCTTAGTGAAGGTTACGTCCCCTTTCTAATGACAAGAAGCAGAAATCCAGTAATGCATTCAGTGCAGTGAAAACTTAATCCCAAATATCATTTTTACTCATATGAGGAAAGTTAACCTGCTGAAGATTCAATTCGACAAACATTGTCTCCGAATTGAGGTCACCCATTTACTTAATTGTAACATTGCTGCCTCTCGCACGAGCTTCTGACCAACGCTCAGGTCAAGACTCCCTGATGGGTTTTATTCATCAGATTTGCTGGTCCTTTCCTGGTAAGTGAAGCCAGAAGGGAGCAGGGATTGGCAGCGTATTCCCACGGGTGCCAAGGGGAGCTCCTAGAACACTTGAGCATTTTCGGTGACAGGGGGCCACAGGCACAGGACATCTGATAACACGCCCCTTTGGGAGCCCTGCCATTCGGAGGAGGCTCTTGTGCAGGGGGCTCCCGGCAGAAATGGTGCAGAGGCAGTGAGCCTGAGAGCGGGCCCCCAGCTACCGCTGCTGGGCACTGTGTTAGGTTCTCCAAAAACAAAGAGAGAAAGAGGTTTACTATGAGGAATTGGCTCAGGATTATGGAAGCTGAGAAGTCCTGTCATCTGCTGGCTGAGCCAGCAAGCTGGAGACCCGGGAAAGCCGAGGTTTCTGTTCTAGTCTGAACGCAGCAAGAAGTTGCCGTCCCAGTTCAACGGCAGTCAGGCAGGAGGGATTCTCTCTTACCTGGGGAAGCGTCAGCCTCTTATGAGCTATTCAGGCCTTCACCCCACATCGGGAGGCAACTGCTTTCTCAGTCCACCAATTCAAACACTAGGCTCCTCCAGAAACACCCCATAGACACACCCAAAATAACATCTAACTAAATGTCTGGGCACCCTGTGACCCATTCTAGTTGACACATATAATTAATCATTCCAGGCACCCAAAGAAAAAGGGAGACAAAGATTATGTCCAAATCAGGAGGGAAAGAGAGCTACTCACTTTGAAACAAGGAAGAGATAAAAACGGCACCTCCACCTCAGGCTGATGGTGGGGTCCGGGGTTTGGGAGCTTTCCCTTGTGAGTTCTCCCTGGGTCCTGCAGTAGCAAGGACCATGACATGAAGAAAGGCTGACTTTGCAGCGCCTGCAGGGCCTGCGATGTGACCATGAGTAAACCAGACATTCGGGCAACAATCTCCACTTCCACCCCTGAGACCAGGCGAGCCCTGCCCCCAGCTGCGGGGCCTCTGCGCACAAGGCCACATTTTAGACCGACATGTCTCCATTTCTGATGGTGCTTCTAGGGCTTTATTTGCTAATGCTGAGTCTCTAAACAACCAACAACAAGAGGAAAGGACAGAAAGAGAACTCAGAGAACATGTTCCAGACCCCATTCCAGACAACATTATGCAAGCACCATCTCATTTAACAGCTGCGGAAACCCAGAGAGGTCATGGTGGTCTGCCTGTAACTAGTCATAATTAATTATGACTTCATAATCAACATAATGGATTATTACAGAGTGACTCTGTGCTTTATGATCTGAATTATTTTAATCCATGAATGACATTACTTGGAACAACCCCAAAAGATGGGAACCATAAACCTTCTCATTTTATAGAGGAAGAAAGTGGGGTACATGAAAGCAAACTGCATTGCCTGGGCTCACAGGGTTTCTAAGGGGTAGAGCTGGGATGTGCATCTAAACAGTCCTAGAACGAACTACTCCACCGTGCCAGCTCCTCCCATACGTGGGTCCCTGAGTGGGGTCCTGGTTTGGGTTATGCGCTGGCCTGAGGCACGACTGAGCAGCTTCCGGTGGCTAAGGAAGCAGGCCAGACTTCCAACCTAGATCTCTCTGGCTCTCGCATTCCTCTTGCCATGGGCACAGGCAGCCTCTGGGAGGGCGTTAGCGGCAAATGGGGGGCAGTGGGGGACAGGCAGCCAGCTTCAGCAAGGCTAAGGACGGGGTGGCAGCTATGAGGACAGGGATGTGGGTGACTTGACCTGCAGAGAGAGCTGACAAGTGGGAACAGGGTGGGTAGGAAGCTGCCCCCTGTCTAGGGGTTCTTTAGCCTCCTGTGCCCCCTGCCAGGCTTCCCTATCACATTTGTAAACCTCTTGGTGACAGGGATGCTGTCTCCTCTCAACACGCAGCAGACAGTCCATCGACCCAGCGGACCCGCCATCCAAACTGCCTTCTCAAGCCGGCCTTGGGCTTTTCCTTGTGCCTGAGGGGAAGATGTAAGTCTTCCCTTCAAGTCCAGAACAAGCTCTGAATTTTAATTCTGGATTTAATTCCATGTGGGTTGAGCCAGGAGCCAATGAGAGGCGGATTAGCAGCCCTGACATTCAGCCTCTAGTCTTTAGGAAAAGCGACCTAAATCAGCACCCACAAGCCCAGCCCCTGTGGGATTCTCCCTGGGGCTCAGGTAGGGCTTCTGGGGAATGACCCGTGGGCAGGCTCGCCATCGGTTCAGAAACGCGCTGCCCACCCAGTGCAGGACACAGCAGCACAGTGGGGAGGCGGCAAGAGAGGAGGGCACAGCAGAACTGAGGCGTGATCCCGTGGCCACGGCTTCCTGGGTGGGCAGTCTCTCCTCATTGCCCTTGCTGGGCACCGGCGTATATATGCCCAAACCAGGACAGCCAAGGGAGGGGGGCTCTGAGGAATTGGGGCGTGTATTAGTCAGCGTTCTCCAGAGAAATGGAACTACAGGATATATATGCCGCATATGGAGATATATATACAGTGTGTGCGCAAGAAAGAGAGATTATAAGGAATTGGCTCACATGCTTACGGAGGCTGAGAAGTCCCAAGATCTACAGTCAGCAAGCCGGAGCCCAGGAGAGCCAGTAGTATAGAACCAGCCAGAGTTCAAAGGCCTGTGAACCAGGAGAGCCCACAGGGTAAGTTCCAGTCGAAAAGCCAGCAGCCTTGAGACCCAAGAAGAGCCTATGCTTAAGTTCAAGTCCAAAAGCAGGAAAGACCAATGACCCAGTTCAGGGCAGTCAGGCAGGAGGAATTTCCTCTTACTCTCAAGAAGGTCGGCCCTTCTGTCCTACGGGGCCTTCAGAGATTAGATGAGGACCACCCACATTAGCGAGAGCCGTCTGCCTCACTCAGTCTACTGATGCAAATGTTCACGTCATCCAAAGCACCCGCACAGAAACATCCAGAATAATGTCTGACCAAATATCTGGGCACCCCATAACCCTGCCAAGTTGATGCATAAAATTAAGCACCCCAGGGCTCAAGGTGGAAAAAGAGGGCACACAGCACAAAAACACACACATGAAGGAAACGGCAAGAGGGGGCCGCAGTTGGGCCAGGCAAGGCCTGGGTGTCTCACAGGTGTCCCCGCCCGAGCAGGCGCAAGGGAAGGTGGTGCCGACTGAGCAGGAGCGAGGAGGCACCTGGGGAGGGCCCTGGGGAGCAGCCCGGGGTCAGGGGTATGCAAAGCACTCACAACCTGGGCTGTCATTAATTTATTAACGTATCAGAATTTTAAAGAATATTATCTTCTGGCCTCTAGGTAAAAGAAATTATTTATGCTGAAACTACTTGCTAGTGATCACCCTTGTAGCACAAATCATTGAATTCTTGTAATAATTACCAACTCATTTGTGAGAGGTCCCTATCTGAGCCATGATTGGCTATGGGGATTGCCTAAAACTCTTCCAAGGACATCCCCATTAGAGTGGTGGTCACTAGGTCCCTGTCACCTGGTGCTCTGTTGCAACTGGGGCCACACCTCGTGCGTGGGAAAATACACACCTACCATGTGGTCTGAAGGCAGAGAGCCTTCAGGAGGCAGGGCACAGTGGACACCTGCCCTGTCACCTGCTCTGTCACACCCACCTGCTGACTGCCCTGGAGTGGCAGGCAGGCATGGCATCCACCCTCACTGCCCCTGCCCACTCAGTACCTCCAAGGGTGGCCAGTACACTCCACGGCCACTCTCAGTGCTGGTGACACCCTCCAGGCTGCTGTGGGCAATGCCATTTGGTGGTTTATGGTCTCATCAGTCGTACTTTTTACTATCCGGTACAAGAGGATTTTAATATTCTAAGCATGATGAGGGCTTAGCAGTATGTCCTCACTGGATAACAACCCTGAGTCAGAGGGACCAAGTGATATGAGGAAGGAGGGAGACAGAGGGGACCAAAGAGGAGGGCTTTGCCCACCGGCCAGAGAGGAGCAGCTGGGCGGGGCAGCCCCAGGAATCTGGAACAAAGACCTCTGAGGCCCACTGAGGAGATAGGGAATGACCTGGAAAGACGAGCTAGAAGCACAGGTCTGCTTTGAGCATCCTCTAGACACCGTTGTTAACTGCCCCGTGGTGAGAATTAAGGGTAGTTTGCTGAGCATATATACCATGTACTATGCCAGAACCCGTGGAAAGTATTTTCATAACATTTTACTTTAAATTTCTCCAAAAAACTCTTTAAAAAACATGTTATTATCTCACATTTCACATGAGGATAGTGATGCCCAGAGAGTTTGAATTTGTCCATTTATTCATCCAACAGATGAACATACCAGGCATTGTGCCGAGCACTGGGTAATAACTGACCAAAAACACATGGTCACTGCCTTCATGGCACTTACAGTCTGGTGAGCAAGGTCGGCATTAAAGAAATAAGCCCATAAATAAATATGCAATTATGCATCACCATAAAATACAATACAGGAAGGGCCAAGGGTGCCATGAATGAAATGGGGGTCCTGCTGTGGACGAGGTTCAAGGGAAGCCTCCCTCTGTGGGAGCCTGCGGTCACCCAGCCAGCGAATTCCAAAGCCAGACTCGAGCCCAAGATTTTCCCTCCCCACCATGCCCACCCATGCCCCACTGGTCAGCCAACGGACGTGCGAGGGCACTAATCAATTTCCCCTCCGACGTTCAGTCTCCACGTCTTGGACGTACCTTGGGCCATCCTGGCCCAAAGCACCCACTTCTCCATTCCCACTTCTGAACCTCCCTCCCTCTGTCAGTGTTCAGGGTTATGATAAGTCACGCATGAGAAGTTGGTGACGGGATGATTTAGAAAATGCTGGATGACAGCAAGATGCTTTGAGGCCCAGATTCCATTCCTGGAATGGAATCTTTGCTACTTACCAAGAATCAGAGTGGAATGGAGCTTTCGCTCCAGCAGGAGATCAGTGAGGAGTCTCTTGGGCAGAGGGGTTGTGGCCTCTCTGTG
>CAUYRT010022020.1:0-14622 GCA_963574885.1 Lepilemur ruficaudatus
GGGGGGCGGGTGGAGCCGGGAGAGCAATATACGTAACCTAAACATTTCAACTCCCATAATATGCTTAAAAAAAAAAAAAAAGGAAAAGAACTAGAGACATTGTTATCTCCAGTAATTGAATTGTGTAAGGGTAGGGCAGGAGGGGGGTCTGGCCTCAGAAACAGATCCGAGCAGGGATTTGAACATGGTCAGGCCTGTCTGGCTCTGATTCTCTGTGCTTGCCTATCACATTCTCTCAGACCTGGTCTTCTAACTTAGGCAGAAGTGGTTTTGGCCACGTTTTCTTCAAGCTCACAATCTTACAGCTTTAAACCAGAAAGAAAGAGGCTGTCTCCCTCACCTAGAGTTTGAAGAAAGCAACTGAGAGAAGTACTCTGATTGGCTTGACTGAGGTCACATGTCAAACCCTTGGACCAATCACTGTGGCCAGATGGTCTTGTATTGAGAGATGGGAAATGGGGAAAATCATTTTTTAACAGGAAGGGAAAAGGTGTTGGACAGAAAAAGATTTGCTGTAGCTACCAGCTTAGTGTGACTTCTCAAACCCTGTTGTATTTTACCTATATTCTTCTTAATTTCTATCATTGTTAATTACACCATCTTTATTTTATCTTCTGTTTTTATTTCATGACATTGATCATATCGTGCCTGTATCCTTACACTGACATACTGGGTTGTTAAAGAAAGTGCTTACGACTTTCTTACCTTCACCCAACCCTCTCGCCTACCACCTAATACTATGCAATACTGATAGTGAATATACAGTAAACATGTTGAATTGGGTTGAAAATAATACTTTAGCTCAAGAGAGATCTAGAGGCAGCTCAAGGTTAATTAAAATAAGTGCTAAAAATTCATAGAAATTAAGTGCACTGTGGAATTTAATGACTTGAGAAAATGTTATGGCTTAAACTTGGTCTTGAATGATAAATAGAGTTTAGGTAGAAAAGGAAGGACATATAACAAAGAGAATGAGGTGTCACAAAATGCTTGTGGCCATAAAGGAAATATGGAGAAACAGAAAACTATAGTCTAGGTAGAAACGTCTTTTGGTTCTAGGACCTTTCCTATGAATCTACTACCAGAAATCATAAATATTTCATGTTCATATTAATTAAAAATTATTATTGCAGAATAGCAGTTTTCCATATCTTGCAATGATTCATTATCATTTATTCATTTAATTACTTATTGGGGAATTATTATGACTATTTATGCATTATTAAGGGCTGTGACTCATAATTAAGGAGCTACTGCTTCAGAAAGGGAGACAAAGAGCTGAGGGAAGACAGTGCCGAGGAGGAATTGAAGGAGAGCAGTGCCAACCCTGGCCATGGCAGCTCCGTCACAGCCCACCGCCTTTAAGAGCTTATGAGAACCTATCCGTCAGAGCAAAGGAGTATCCTTCATCTCTAATGCAAACACTGAAAAGCTCTATACACTTTTTGATGTGCCTCTTCTCTAGGAAATGTAGCACCTGTGACAACAAGGCTGTGGCCTTTGAATTGAGGACCTCATCCACGGATGCATCTAAGCTAAAAATCTATAGGTCTACTGAAGTTATCAGTTATAAATTTGAAATAATAAAAATCCTGTGAGCAGAGGAATACTAAAAACCTCTTGGCTTTAATGTGTCCTATTAAATGTGCGTACTTATGTGCCAGGAATTAATATTATTACAACTTAATTAAAACAAATAATTTACAACAGTTAATAATAAATGGTCTTTGCCTCTAGGAACTTCATGTCTGATCAGACAAACACAAAAACAGAAAATTTAAATTGGATGTGATTAGAGTTGTGAAAACTGTCTGACCCTGATGTGGTGGAACCATTGTGTTCTGCCTCTGGTATTGATTTCTCAAATGCTATCCACATTTTTTATTCTGCTACTATCTGTACCTGCTCCTGCGGCCTGTCTTATTTCCTATAGGAAGAAATCCTCTGTACAAACAAGATAGCTTTATCCTTGAAAGGCAATTTCCATGTGTTCCTTCTCAGCCTAGAAACATCGAACTACCCTCACCACGTGTGGAATGAAGTCTGAACTCAAGAGCCTGATTTGCTAAACCTTACCAACCATCTGATTTCTCCTTTGTACCCTGTCTTTACACATTCCCCCAAGAGAAGTCTTTGTGTTTTCTTTTCCCTCTCATGGAATGTTGATGTTTCTCTTTGCCCACTACTCATCATAATCTGAATTTTTTTAGATTGTAGCTTAATATCTGCCTACTGTCAGAGCCATCCTGAATGAACCTCTAGGGAAGTTACCACTTAAAATATTAATCTTTAATTGTAGACCTTTTACATTATTTCTTCTCTGTATCTACTTTCTATGCCTTGTTTTTTAAGTGTATAACTAATAAAGAACCAACCAGGGCTCTATTATATTCATCTACAGATTCTGAGCACCATGGACAGTGCCTTGCCAGAAGGCACCTGGCGAATATGCAGTTTTACAGTACATAGCTTGAATGTTGATAAGACAATTATAAATGTAAATTGAAATGTACTTTTATGCAGTAAGATCACTCATTGCATTGGTGATGTATCCTGTAATGCTAAAAGCCTTTATAAATCTATTTTGTAATATTTAGAGGAAAAAACTATTGGTGTTAGGAAATTAATTTTTTAAAGAAATGTCGTCCTGGCATCCATAAATGTGGTGGGTTGATGGGCCAGGGGTCTGGAGGCAGGTGGGCAAGCTAAGTGCAGTAAATCCCTATGAGGCAAGTCAATATCTGGGCCCGGACTCTCCCAAACACCTAGCATAGCCCAGCAGCACCCAAAATTACTTAAATATTGCTGAAGCTCATTTGACAAATGGAAATAAATCTCCAGGCATTATTTCCAGTAATTGATCAAAGTCCATTTTAGCCAAGTAAGGTCAGTTAGAGAGAATTTCAGATTTCCCACAGCAGGGATTTTTAGGCCTACTTTTTGAGGAATTCCTTTATCATTATAAGATATATTTTATTATTATTATATAGATGTTTGCATTGATAGTTCTGTAGGAATTAAATATAATTTGTAGTTATATTTGTAATTACATATGTAATTTGTAGTTTTGTAGGCATTAAATATAATGATAGCCTGTTTCTTTGTCTACATTAAAGAACACATAATTGTTCTATGATCACAGATAATTTTTTTAAATAAAAATTAACCATATGGAAAATGCTGCTGGTCACCATTTGGTTTGATTCAGGACATCCAGATGCTTGTCTGCTCTCATGCTGTTAAATGGTTGGTGTACTTTTAATTAGACAGCAATGAAAAACTGATGTCTAAAATAGTAAAGTAAAAAATTGAAGATTAGTCCACAATCTTATAACTAAGAATCTTCTGAGATAAAAATTTATACACAATGAAATACATACATCTTCAGTGTATAATTTGATAATTTTTGACAATGTAGTCATTTGTTTAGCCACACTTTAATGAAGCTATAGATTGCTTCCATCAGTCACCCCAGAAACTGCCCATGTGCTCTCCACCTGTCAGTCTCTGTCCTACCTAAGCACCACTCCTGATTTCCATCACCATCAATTATCTTTGTTTGGTTTTGAATTTCATTCAAATGGATTCATGTAATAGGTACTCTTTCCTTTGGGTTCTGTTACTCGGTATAAGGTTTTGGAGATTCATCATTGTGCCTGTATTAATAGTTCATTTTTATCCATAGTTCATTCTTTTTAATTGGTGAGTACTGTACTATTCTGTTTTATGAGCACACCACAGATTGTTAATATGTTATCTTTCTGGCGTACAATATTAGGTTGTTTCCAGTTTTTTGCTCTTATGAATTAAGCTGCAAGGAACATTTTTAAGAGTTTCTATATTTTTTCATTTGTTGATTAAATACCTAGTAGTACAATTGCTGGCTTGAAGAATAACTAGGTGTTTAACTTTATAAACTGTCAATTTCCAGAACTGGTTGTACTGTTTGAAACTCCTATCAGCAAGATATTATATGTGGGATTCAGGTGCTTTACATTATTTGGAGTTGTCAGTCTTATAGTGAATGTGAAGTGGTATTGAGGCTTTAATTTGCTTATCTCTGAGGAATACCGATATTGAACATCTTTTCATGTGCTTATTGACCATTCACATACCTTTTGTATGGTGTATGTATTCGAGTTTTTGATTCATTTTTAATTGAGTCATTTGTGATTTTATTATTGATTGGTGAGATTGGTTATATATTCTGGGTATAAATCCTTTGTCATATATACATACTAATATTTTCTCATAGTCTGGAGTGTGCCATTTTTATTTCCTAAATGATGTCTTTTGAGAAGAATAGGTTTTTAATTTTTAAGTCTAATTTTTTGGTGCTTTTGTGTCCAAAGAAATCTTTTCTTATGTTTTCTTCTAGGAATTATATTAATATAATTTTAGCTTTTAAGTGTAGGTCTATGAACCAGTTTGAGTTGGTTTTGGTCTATGGTATAAGACAGCGGTTGGAATTCATTTTCTGCACACTTATCCAGTTGTCCCTGTGCCATTTGTTGAAAAGACTTTCTTTTCCCCTGTTGAATTGCTTTGACAGCTTTGTTGAAAATCAGTTCACTGTCTATGTGTGAATCTATTTCTGGACTCTGTCCTGTTTCATTGGTTACTTTATCCTTACTTCAGTACCACACTGCCTTTGTTTATTACTGTAGCTCTGTAGTAAGCCTTGAGATCAGTCTGTAGTTTTGTTGTTGTTGTTGTGTCCTTTCCTGGTTTTGGTATCAAGGTGATACCGGCTTCGTAGAATGAGTTGAGAGGATTCCCTCCTTTCTTCAGTATGGGTGCCAGCTCTTCTTCATAGGTCTGGTAAAAGTCTGCTGTGAATCCATCTGGTCCAGGGTTTGTTTTTGTTTGTTTGTTTGTTTTTTGGTAGTTGTTGTTTGAAGATTTTTTATTACTGCTTCAGGTTGTGTAAGTCTTCCAAGTATGGGTTTCTTTTTTTTTTCCCAAGATTCTTTTGTCTATGTAAGATATTTTAAATTTCCATGTAAATATTAAAATCTGCCAATTTCTTTAAAACATCCTGTTGGGATTTTGATTAGTATTCTGTTAAATCTGAAGATGAATTTAGGAATAATTGACACCCTAACAGTATTGAGCCTTCTAATCCATGTAGTATTGAGCTATCCACAGATAGCTCAACAGTGTATTGTACATTTCAGTAAAGAGGTCTTACACATCTTTTGTTAAATTATTTACTAATTATTATTACTAAGTATGCTGTTTTGTATGCTATTTTAAGTGGAATTGTTTCATATCACTTCCTATATGTTTACTGTTAGTATATAGAAATACAATTGATTTTTATATTGATCTTATATGCCATGTGATTTTGCTAAATTCACTTATGAGCTCTGGTAAATTTTTTGTAAATTCCTTAGCATTTCTAGATGCTTTTAGGTCTTCATACATTTTATTTCTATTTCTTGCCTTATTGCTCTAGTTTATTGCACTCCACAACAAGTGGTTGAACAAAGGTGTTAAGAGCAGATATATTTTATTGTTTCTAATACTAGGGAGAAAGTGTTCAATATTTTACTCTAAAGAATGATGCTATCTGTAGGTTTCTTTAATGCCCTTTTAATACCCTTCTATTCCTAATTTTGAAGACAAATGAATGAATGGGTTTGAATTTTGTCAAAGGTTTTTTCTGCATGATTTGAAATGATCATAGGTTTTTTTTTCCTCCTGGCTTCTGTTACTATGGTAAATTATGTTGCTGATTTTCAGATGTTAAACCAACCTTTATTTCTTTGGATAACCTAATTTAGTCATGATATATTGCTGCACTTAATTTTCTAATGTTTTAAGGATCTTTGTGTCTGTGTTTATGAAGGACATTTTCTGTAGTTTTCTTACAATGTGTGTATCAGAGTTTGGGATTAGAGTACTGCTGGCTTCATAACATGAGTTGAGAAGTGTTCCTACCACCTCTATTTTGAAAAATAGTTTATGTAAGATTGCTATTATTTCCTCATTAAATTGTTGACAAAAGTATATCACTGAAGCCATCTGAGCTGCAGTTTTATTTGGGAATTTGTAATTCAATTTCTTCAATAGATACAGGACAATTCAGATTTTCTGTTTTATCTTTTATCAGTCTGGCATAGTAGAGTTTTTAAGAGTTTTAAGGAACTTGTCTATTTCATAGAAGTTGTTAAATTTATTACCATAAAATGTTGCATAATAGTCTTTTACTATTTTATTGATATCTGCAGGGTATCAATTACTAATTATCCAATTATCTATTACTAATACAATTACTCATAATTTGAGTTGTCTCTCTTTTTTCTTAATAAATTTTCTAATATTGATATTAGTTTTATTTATTAGTTAATTTTTTCAAACAACCATCTTTGGGCTATGTTAATTTTCTGTATTGTTTACTTTCTATTTCATTGCTTTCTGTTCTTTCTTATTTCCTGTACTCTACATATGTTGGGTTTAATTTGCCCTTCTTTTTCAATCTTCTTACAGGAAAAACTTAGATGATTGAATGAAAGCCACTTTTTTAAAATAAACAACTCTTTTATTATAATTTTTTTGATTTAGAGAAGTATAATTTTTCATAAGAAATGTTACTCATGTTAACATGCTGTAGGTTTATTGTTATTTTTAAATAGACTGGGAAACAAAATATTGATAAATATCCAAATAAAGACACATTCTTTGGGATCTTCAGTAACTTTTTTAAAACCACTTTTCTTAAATAAGCGTTTATGGAATAGCGTATGTTCTATCCCAGAGAACGCTCCATATAAACTTGAAGTGAAAGTATATTCTTCATATATTGGGTGATGCGCTCTCTAAATATCAGGTTGAGATGGTTGATAGTAATATTAATTTCACCCAGTAAATTTGAGTCACTGTCAAGTCAATTCCTTTTGGCCTGAAGGACTCTCTTTAGTATTTCTTAGAAGACATGTCTCCTAACAGCAAATTCTCTCAGTCTTTATCTTTGAATTTTGCTCTCATTTCTTTGTGGGATAGTTTTGCTCGATATAGAATTCTTGGCTTAAAGGATTTTTAAAATTGCATTCAGCATTTTGATTCTGTTACTCCACTGCCTACTAGCATCCATTGTTTCTGATGAGAAGTCAGCCATTAATTGTATTGATCCTCTGCAGTATAGGATGATGTGTTTTTGTCTTTCTGTATTTAGAATTTTCTGTCTTTGGTTTTCTATGGTTTTATTACACTATGTTGTGTCTGGGTATGAATCTCTTTGTATTTAACTTCTGTTGAGCTTCTTGGATGCATAAATTATTATTTTTCATCAAATTTAGGAAATTTCAACTATTATTTCCTCAAAAAATTTTTAGTTCCTGCCTTTCTCTCTTCTCTTGTTCTAGGATTTCTACATGTTTCTATGCTTGATGTCCCACAGTCTCTGAGGCTCTGTTTATTTGTCTTTATTCTTGGCTCTTCAGATTCAATAATTTCTATTGATCTATCTTCAATTATACTGATTCTTTCTTCTGCCATCTCAAATCTGCTGTTATACTTTCTATTGAATTTTTATCTCAGTTATTGTAATTTTTAACTCCATGTTTTTAAAAATAATTTTTATCTCTTGATGATCTGTGTATTCATTGTATTCATACTTTTTTGTAGCTCTTTAAATAGTTTCCTTTATTTCTTTGAATATATTTATAATAACATATTATAAGTCTTCGATATCACTAATAGTAGAGATAATTTCTAATGACTACTTTTTCCCTGAGTGTGTGTCATGCTTTCCTGCTTCTTTGCATGTTTCCTAACTATTTTGTTACGAATTGGTCATTTTAGATAATATATTGTAACAATTCTGTATTTTGATAATTTCCCTAAAGATTATTGTTGTTTCTGCTTTTTGTTTGTTTCACTGTTTAGTAATTTGCCTAAGCTAATTCTGTGAAATCAACCACCCTATAGTATGATTTCACAGGTATCTCTGCTCAGTGTGTATATAGACAGGGGCATAGATATTTTCTTTTTTTAATTTTTACACCTGGTTTCCTAGGAGTCATCTTGTATGTCTGTGTAGCTTGGTCATGATAGGTTATCCTCAACCACCTTGCCAGTAAGTCCTCTGTCCATTAGTCTGTATATGGGATGGGTAATGCATTCAAGCTGGAACTATTTTAAATTCTACTTCAACCTTTACTTTATCTGGCCCTTTAAGGTCTCTTATGTATATTTTCATAACCTTAGTTTAGTTAGGAGAGTGTGAATAGCTTGACTCTGCATTCTGGTGCTATTTGCATATACTTTCAGCCATAATGATGCTTTCTCTAACCATGACTGCAGTATGATACCAGAGGAACTATTGGCCCTTCCCGCTTGTCTACTGTCCACTGTTGAGATAATAATTTCCACTAAACATGCCACTAGGAATGAGCCTCACCCCACCTCTCTAAGTCAGGTGAGCTCCTTTACCTGCAACAGATAAAATGCCAGCCCCATGGCCTGCCCTGCCCTGGCAGAACCTCCATGTTACCTATGCTGGCTAATAGCAATTATAAGACACCATTAATTATAAGTGACATTTTTCTTCAAATGTGAGCAAATGTGCAGCTAGAAATTGATGAAAAGTAGTATATTGGGGAACCAGTATGTAAATGAATCTTGATGTGCATTGCTGATTTTATGAGGATTTTGATCTCTCTGACAGCCACCGAACCTTCATGGAAACCAGCACTCACTTCATTGATCATTTATCAGTGTAATGAACTGGACCAGACCATGGTAAAGGAGAAATGAGCTATTTCTCAAAATGCACACACTGACAAGGTAAACATTTAGCCTATTTTCTGACTTTACTACCATCTTCACCCATCCCATGTATAATTGGCCTTATAGTCCCCCTCCCTCAAAAGAGAAGGGCACATGATCACTTTTTTCCCCAGAATATTACAGGGGTACAAATGTTTGGGTTACAAATATTGCCTTTGCCCCACCTGAGTCAGAGCTTCAAGTGTGTCCATCCCCCAGATGGTGTGCACCATACCCATTAGGTATGAATATACCCATCCCTCTCCCCCTCCCACCTGCCCAACACCTGATGAATGTTACTACTGTATGTGCACATAAGTGTTGGTCAGTTAATACCAATTTGTTAAATCGAGCTTACTCAGCCTCCTGAAGAAGATCTGATTGTCAGTTCTGCCAAATGCTAGGGCAAGATAGGGCAAAACTGACTGACTTAGTATAGGTATTCATACACCTCCCATTACATTTTACTCTTTTGTACAACATCAGGAATAATAGCTACAAGAAGACAGAATGCAAAGGGAGATGCAGACAAGTTTAAGATGCAGAAATAGCCATGGTTGATAACAAAACATATTTTTAAATGGAGAAGATGTAGAATTTGCTGCTAGGCTTTTCTGATTTTAGGTCTATTTGGAGCAAGGACCTTTATTTAATCACTTTTTTTTTTCTAGCTCCGTATTTCTATTGTTTGCCTTCCTTTTAAATATTAGTTGATTTGGAAGCCAAAATACACAGATAATAGAGCAAAACCTTTGATGGAAAATCCCCTCACCAAATGGGAATGGTTGATTTGGGAAGAACAAAAAGGAGTTGTATAACAATAAGATTAGATCTGCAGAAGAAAAAAAATTAACATAGTAATTTGCTAGCGTATTGTCATAAATTCATAGTGAAATATCCAGAAATCATATGTAGAGATAGAAGTTCATTGCAAATGAATACCAGTTGCTTGTGCCCAAACGTGTTTTGAAGTTACAATAACATCTGGATTAAATTGCAGGAAATATATAGTGAAAGGTACTCAAAGGTAGAAGCATCTCTGTTATATCTGTATTGTCTTGAAAATATTTTACTATATGTATCTTGTCAGTGGCATGCTTGTAAGTTTGTTCTTATTCACTCAAAAAAATCAGTTACAGGATTACAGAACAAAATTTCTTTTGAAAAACAGGCCACTTTGCATACAGATTCTATTATCACCTATAGCTAAATTTAAAACGGACACCATCAGAATATAATAAAATGAAATGATGGCACTAAAAAATACAAAGCAAAACAAAAAATAAAAACAACAAATAGAAAATTATCCCTAGGTTATAGCAGAGATCTTTTCTTTTGAAAGATTTCCCTGGAGGAGAAGAATAAATAGAGAAGCCCTTATCACTTCAGAATTCATAGAGAGATTTGTAGGAGTGAGGGGAAAACATGTGAGTCCCAACCTGCCATAAAAGAGAACAAGTAGCTGCCAAGCGGCCGCAGAGCCAGAGGAAATGCAACAGTGTGTTTATGGTTCTCCCTTTTTGTATCCAGAGCATAGTAAGTCCTCACATAACATCATCCATAGGTTCTTGGGAACTGGAACTTTAAGTGAAATGACATCTGACAAAACCAGATTGACCTTAGGCTTAATTGATAAAAACAAGAGTTGAGTTTCTGGTCACAAAACATCACCCAACTTCTAAATAAAGACCAAAACAACCAAACTACTTCTAATGTTACGCATTGAAATAAATGTGAGCTATACATATATTAGAAATATTAACAAAAACAAGTCAGATAATTATTTGCCTACTTATTATGATTCAGGGTCTCAAGTGGCTGGAGCCCCACCCCCACCCCCCCCCACCCCCGAGCAGCTTGGGGTTTCAGGTGGGCATGAGCCCAGACAGAGCACCATCCCATGGCAGGTGACTCACACGCACACCCACCCTCACTCAGACGGGGCCCACGTAGACAGGGCAGTTCACCTAACCTGCACATCTTTGGGATGGGGGAGGAAACCAGGGGACCCAGGGAAGACCCACACAGACTTGGGGAGAACGTGCCAGCTCCACATAGACAGTGCCCCCAGCTGGGAGTCAGTTTCTTTTTCTCATCAATGTTGTAACAAATTGATGTTGATCGAAGCAACATTATCTGAGAACCTGCCCTGCTATATCAGCCAGGGTTCCAGCAGGAAACAGATGGCGTGCTCAAACTAGGTTAATTCCAGAGGGTTTAAGAAAGAGGACTGTCAGCAAAGCTGTGAAAGAATGGAAAGAAATTACAAGGGATAGCAGCACCCTGGGGCTAACAGAGCTGTTACCGCCCCAGTCCAAGGGACCCCAGAACAAAGCAGTTTACAGAATCAGAAAGGGGAGGCCCCTTTAAGGGGGACATAGCATAGCAAGCCTGAGGTGACCCTACAGCGCACGACCCTGGGGAATAAAGGTCACAATTCCTCTCTCCTTTCTCCGTCCAGCCTCATGCTGTGGCTCCCACGGTCCACACGTCACAGGAAGCCCAAGGACTGGGAGACCCATTGGTATGGTTTGTACAGATCAGCCTCCTGGCCAAGGAGGAGAGCAGGTGGCGAGGGCGGGAAGGGGATCCAGAGGGACGGATGGAAGAAGGCTGACCCTTGTGCTGCTTTGCAGTGCTGCTCTTGTGGGACTTACAGTCCAAGAGCCACAACCACAACAGAATTAAGTGTGAACACCAAAGAGAAACGCAGAATTACAGGACTCCGACCCAGATGTTTTTATGAAGGGTCTCCCTCCCCTCTCCAGGAAACTACCCAGCGGCTGCCCTTACAGAATAGTCTGTGGCCCTCTCTGTTTTGAACCATTCAAAGTGTTTCTGGGACCAGTTGGGGAGTTTAGTAGGATTCTGCATTTTTTGAAAAGCTGCTACGTGCCATATGTTTTGTTAAAAAAGGTAAGATAAAGTTGGTAACATAAAGACTCAATTCCAGCCCTGAAGGATGAAAGGAAAGAAAGAGATCCTTAAACTGTGTCCGAATGGACCTGTTAAGGATGAGGGGAGCAGACAGACAAGAGGGAGGAGAAGAAAGACTGGCACCCATTCCTCCTCTGAAGTAGTAAATGTAGTAAATGCATTAAATCATTCCTCCTCTTACTAACCCGATGATATTTATTCTGTTGTCTTCCCCCTTTGATGGATGAGAAAAATGAGACACAAAGTTTAAATGTCATGCTCACGGCCACAGCCTAAGTAAGACCTGCAGGTATGGAGCTAGGTCATGTGGCTCTAGTGCCCCTGCAGTGCCCTCCCACCCACTTCTGCAAGGTGACAAAGGAAAGGAGTGCCTGTGGTAGGAGGAAGTATTTTTAATGCTGATAATTATTAAATTATCACTTAATGAGTAACAGTCATTTAAGGAGGCGCTACTGTGTCCCAGCATTGTATTAACCACTTACAGACACTCTAGCTCAAAAGGACCTTCCAGTGCAAAATAGTCAATTAATGTTTATTCATCCGTCTTAAACCACCTGTACTATAAAGAGGTTAAAAGCACAGATTCGCTCAAGTCTCACACCAAATCTTTATGAATATTTTGAACTGGACACCTGATGTCATCATACATGATGATACAGTGAGATTCATCACTGTTTGAAAACAAAAACAAGTAATAGTAAGAATATAACAAGGTCAATATAAAGAACTTTCATTTCTTTATATATTTTATTCCATTATCTAACATTTTAATTATCGTGATTATGAAATTATTTTTATATTAAACTAATTTATGGATATAAAAGTATAAATAATTTAAACTCTATCCTATACACAAACACAGTAACACTCTAGTATCTAAATCAAAGTAGACTGGCTAAATATAGCTTTATAAAACCTTCACAACATTTATGATTTCCTACGAAGAGGTAGAAAGATCTCTCTCTCCATATGTACATTATCTTCAGAATTTCTCTTTACAGTGAGTATAATTTTACTTATCTCAGCCAATATTTTAGAGCAACTATACATAGACTTTCAGTGTTTTAATAATATAACTTAATGGCCTCTCAACTATAAATCACTAGCATATTTCTTGTTAAAGCAAGAGGAAAACAAAACAAAAAAATCAAACACCCCAAGACCTTAAGCATAGAGTGTATATTCTGCTACTTAGATTTAAAAAAAATCTAATAAACTTATTGCATTATAGCTGTATTTTTCTTTTTAAGGTGGGAAAAAAATTACAGAATAACAATGTTTTTTCCTCCCCTGCTTTACTTTCTAGCTTTAATTTAAGTGCTTAGAATGAATGTTAAGACTATTAGTCTTCTCTGATACTGTTTTTGCACAGTGAATACAGTTTGTGGCTATAAAAATAGTAAACCCTCTCTCCTTGTTAAATAAACATCAGTAAGTCAGACCCATTGACCTTCCAGTCAATCTGAATCCTTGCACAATTTGAGTTGTATTTCATGTGCAGTTTCACCATTCATATTTACTATTTATTGGATTGGTATTTAGCTCCAGCTAGTATGCTAAGCATATTCATAGAACATATGTCTATTTTGGGTTTTGAGGTGTTAGCCTCTCCTTCCCTGGGTTCTGCTTACATAAATTTACTGAAGATTGTGGGTACAGTTACATTATGAGTATCCTTGGAGAAGTTATTTAACCTCTTAATGTTCTCACTTCCACACTGTCAAAGTTGTATCATCGTTTTTTGTTTTAGGGTTGTCGTGCAAAACAAATAGATGGGGATAATGTGACCATACTACGTACCATTTAACACTTACTCAGGACCTTGCATGATTACTAAGTTATTTACAGATTATTAGGAAGGTACAATTATTGTCCCTGTTTTACTGATGAGGAAACCAAAGCTCAAAAAAGTTTAGTACCATGTGCAAAGGTATAGAGTTGGTATGTTGTGGTGCCAGAACACTTCATCCTGTCCTGACAGACCCCAAGGCTCTGAGCCACTAGCTGTGCTGCCTTGCAATCCTTATAGCCTCCTCTCTACTGAACTCCCCCCAAATCCAGCCTTCTACAATCAAGGCTTCTCCCACCCAATGTGTGTAAATTATCAGAATTCATGTTAGTACTATTTTAATATGCAGCAATCCGTTTCATCCAACTATGGAGGGATATTAGACTGGATACATACAGCTTTAGGCAAAACTTACTCTGAGGACCAACCGGCTTTTTTGAGAGAGACACAATTTCTGAAAGATAAAACTTATATTCCCCTTAATGTGTTTTTAAATTTTGTAATTCAGTGTGTTTGTATATTCCATCTAAAATTTCTTAATTATACTGAAGATTTTAGTTCTATCTTATAATAATGTAAAGTTTGGAACGAAAAAATGAAGAGGCCAAATGTGCTGACAAAGGGTATGTTTTATTTACAGAGCGCTCCTGGGCAAGGTTCAAGGGTCCCGGGGAAAGGGGCCCAAGAAGTCGCGCTGCGCAGACCGGGGAGGTGGGTTATATAGGGGCCGTCTTGACGCAGAGCCGATCCAGAGTGACAGCTGGGCCGGATCTCCCCTTCAAAACAGGAAGCGGCCCTAGCGGGTGGTTCCTCCACGAGGAAACAGCCGTAGGAACGACGTGGCGGAGTTCAGAATGTGGGGATGGGGGGGATGTGCAAGCCCCCAGGAGGATCCCGCCCGCCAGCCTTACATTCCAGCCTCTTTGGTTATAAAAAAGGGTTGACAACTCTCTCTGGCTTCTTCAAGCTGAACAGGGGCATAGGGGGGGCCTTTGAGGCTGTTTTAAGGCTATGGGGGAACAGTGGGTATAGGGAAATATGGGTGTAACAAGAGCTGGTTTACGGCCACACGGGAGAGCTCCTGGAGTCCTCTATGGAGGAACTGCAACAGGCAGGGAGTTATT
>CAUYRT010022021.1:0-12840 GCA_963574885.1 Lepilemur ruficaudatus
CCAAATCCATAACCCTAGTCTAATTGTGAGAAAAACATAAGACAAACCCTAATTCGGGGACATTCTGCAATATACTTGCTCAGTACTTCCCAAAACTGTCAAGATGGATATGAAGATGGACAGGATAAAATTACTACCCACAGGAGCTCACAGTCTAGTGGTTCAAAGAAGCTAATAAATTGTAATAACAGGTAAAAATAATGTGAATAATGCAACCAGAGAATGATTCCTTGGGAGAGAATTAGAAGGAGTATCTAATCCTGTTTACAGAGGTTCAGGAAAACTTTCTTCACAAAGGAAATGAAACCTGAGCTGAATTTTGAAGAATGAGTTCATTGGACTAGGAGGAGACAAACCAGGCCTTCTACCAGGCCTAGGTAGAAGTTTATTTAAAGCCATGGTGGTGTGATACAGTACAGAATGCTTGTGTAACTACAAGTGCTGGTGTAATAGAGTGTTATAGGGGAGTAAACAGGAACCAATATATTATTAAAGTCCTGTATATCCTGCCAAAAAGTAGGGGTATCTTTCTGCCAGCAGTGGGATCATTGAAGGTTTAAATAATAAAAAAAATGATATGAGCAGTGCTATATTGATACATAATATTACTTACCAGGCTTAATACAGTCATGCATTGTTTAAGGATGAAGGAGCTACATTCTGAGAAAGTCATTGTTAGGTGATTTTCCCACTGTGTGTGAACATCTTAGCCAGTGCTCACACAAACTTAGATGGTATATCCTACTACACATCTGAGCTATATGGTGTACCCTATTGGTCCTTGGCTACAAACCTGTACAGCATGATACTGTACTGAATACTGAAGGCAATTGTAACATACTGGTAAGTATTTGTGTATCTAAACATATCTAAACACAGAAAAGAAACAGTAAAAATATGGTATTATAATCTTGTGGGATCTCCAGTTTCTCATCGGCCTAAACATCCTTATGTGGCCCATGACTGTATCTCACAGGGTGGGGACCTCGTCTCATTCTTCTTTATCTGCCCTTGTACCTCTGACAGTACTCAGGACAGAGTTGGTGGTCAACATGTAATTTTTGGGTTGATGTGGATTATTTTAATCATCATATTTATTATGAAGCTCAATTCTGGTCTTTTCCTCATCCCCCAAACATACCACATTCCTGAGTAGAGCTCTCACCGGTGCACTGGGATGAGAACAAACTCATCTTCTGCAACATTGTTAAAAAACCATTACATGTACATATATCTAAATCTGTCAATTCAGGTACCTATATGCCAAAATCAATGTCAAGGTTTGGCCTCTTATCGTTTATTGAACACCTTAATGAGATGTTTGTTTTAAAACTCTAGAAGTGAATGCAGCTTCCTAAGCACCAGGATCTTGTTCACAATAAACCATGTAGATGAACACTAACAGATAATACAGATGAATTTTATGTACTAGAAAAGTTCAGAATTCTGACTAGTGTTGCCATTGTCCACAACATGTAACATTAATCTAGTTATTTGAAATATTCAAAAACCAAAGCACCGTTTCATTAACTAGCCTTAGGGAATGATAGCCCACACTTGCTGTGGTGCTTTTTTATTTTTAACTCTTGAATGTCATCAAGTTAAAATAATTTGGGCTAATTCCAGTTTTGTCCGATCAAAGATTAAAATTAATTACAGAACATTAAAATTAGCCAGAGTTTGAACTTCAGCTGATATGCACACAAACATACACACAATATGGAATTATTTTCATGTAGAACTCAGCAGATGGGATTAAGATTCTGCTAAATTGGGGTGGATATTAAATAGGTTTAAAAGAATAAATGGAAATAATTTGGTAGATCATAGGAGATAGGATATAGTACCCATCTGGAACAATCCACGTAAAGGTCAGGGTGCAGAAGCTGCTAGTTCTCTTCCAGTATCCATTCCTTTCTTCTTTCATAGTGGAAAATTTTTTAGCTGGACATATGGCTGCCCAGATAAAGCCAACATACCTCAGCCTCTCCTATAGCTAAATGTGGCCATGCAGCTGTCCTCTGGTCAACAGAATATACGACTACAGGTGATATGTGCTACTTCTGAATTATGCCCTTAAAAGAAAAAGGTATGTCCCTTCCTTTCTCTCTTTCCCTTTGCACGTCCTTCAGCCAAGAACAAGGGCTTGGTGATCAATCACCTTCAACCATACAGATGACAACACATCCTAGCTGTGAAAGGGCAACAAGATAGGAAGAACCTGGGTCCCAGCACCATGGAGCTGATGTGAATCTTTGTTACAACAACTAAAAGCAAATAAAACTTTATTCTAATACAATCAGGAAGCAGGAGGAAGATGTGTTAGTGTAGTGTTGTTGTGTTGCAAATAGCAGAAACTCAATTCAGAACACTCAAAACGATAAAAAAATCTATTGGCTGATGAACATGAAAATCTAGAGGTAGACAGGCTTTCGGGGTGATTCATTTCGGTGGCTTACAATGCCTTCTGGTCTGTAATACTTTTTGTCTATTATTCTTTCCATCTGCCTTCCTCTGTAAGTTGGCAAGATACTCCTGGCAGCTCCCGGTGTTACATGCATTTTTGATAACATCCAGGGAGGCAGAAAGCTTGTTCCCTGACCACTGAGCAAGGAAATTGAGTTTAATTTTGATTGGAACAATTTCAGGTCACATGTCTATACCTGAATTAATCACTATGGCCAAGATAATACTGTCTTCTTACTGGCTTATCTTTAGGTATTGGTAATTGTGGTAAAGGGGATGGTACTATCCTACTACAGGCCAGTCAGCATCCCTGGGACTGGAAGAGGGGTCAGTCTAACTTAAGATTCAGTGGGAGAGGAGCGTAGTGGTTGCTGGGCAGGCATCTAGACAATGTCCTCTACTGAAAGTGAGCAGACCTAAGAAGAGAGCATGAGGACTTACGTGGCATACACGGTGGTATAGGGACAATGTGTATAGCATTGGGTGGGGCTGCTACTGAAAATGTTTGACAGTCATAATCAGGATTTTGTATATATGATTTGGGAATTTGGGCTGAGGCTTTCTGAAAGTGATATTTGATAGTAGCACAACAGTGAGTATAAATTACTGTAACTCCTAAGAGAGTCTAAAGGAATGAGAATGTGTATTATGCACAGAGTGATAAACTTTTTGTTCTTATCACTCTGTGTGTGTGTGTGTGTGTGTGTGTGTGTGTGTGTGTGTGTGTGTAATGCTGGCAAGGTAATAGAATTTGTGAGTTCCCAGATAAAAGGCCCTGGACACAGGGAATGAAACATATGATTAACCTCCTCCCGCCAACCTGTACATACATATACATACTTATATACAGTAATTAGTCTTTTACTAGGTTTCTAAGATTATGAATCGTGTATTTTTGTTGTCATTGTTGCTCTTGTTTTGATTTTGCCTTGGAATGAGACTGGTACTTCCGTGCTTAAGAAGAAAGGGTTGCGTTTACAGTTTAGCCCCACCTTTGATCCTAAGGATAGCTGAAAGTAAAGGTGGAGACCATGGTTCATATATCCTGAATCATCTGCCTGTGCCTAGCTTAGAGCTCTGCTCCTGTCATTCAGCAGGATGAATAACACTGGATAATCCAGTTTCTGTAGGAAAAAAAAAAATCTTAGTTTTGTTTAGAACAAAGTTGAATGGTACTATTGGGTTTAAAAAGTATAGTTTATGTTAATTAGCAGAGGCAGCTACGTTAATGCAAACTCTTTGTCTCTCAGTAAAATTACTATCATGTATGTTCTTCAGATTTTGCCAGTTTCAATAGTTTGTTCCTCGGGTTGTTATGGTTTGACCTTGGGGCCAGAGTGGATCAATTGCTTAACACAGCACATTTAAGGCCTTTAAAAAAATATCAGGCTAAGTTTATCACATGACTTTAGGGAAGTTTTCATTGTTGTATTATCTTGCTGTTGCCGTATGAAGTAATATGTTAATAGATCATTTCAACCCAGCGTGACATAGAATGAAAAAGAAGCTTTTATGTTCATCCTGGGGGCCATAAAAGAAAATCTCCTTTTAACAATTCCCTTCACTGATAGAAAAATATTTAGTAGAACTCCCAGGAAATCTGGAAAGTATTATTGACCATTTCTTGCTTCCTACTAGTACTTTTTGAAGCATTCTGATTTTAAAATCTGCTTTTGAGATTTTCAAGGTTATAATATTCACCAGAAGAGAGATTGTGTTAAAATACGTTGACTAGACCTTGGCATTTACAATGAAACTGGAAAGACAGTAAATACAAAGAAAGCATGAAATGGAAGATTTTGACCCCCTTTTCAGAATTGAGCCATAAAGAGTATTGTTGGTCCAGGTTTAAATTCCCAGTGATACTAAGGCAGTTGTTATCTTGTCTCTTTTATACATACCTAAAGCTTACCCAGTTGAGTGTGGCCAGTTTTCTCTTTGGCTTTCCCATTTACTTAAACACACGTGCACACATATCCACGTACGTAAGACCTCAGAATCTTTGTGTGTGTGAGTGTATGTAATATATGTGCAAGTCTTTTCTGTCAGGTTGAATTGATACTCTCTTACATTTTCATGAGTGAAGAGTAAAACTTACTTAGAGGTACTTTTGGGAGGACAGTCCCTGACACGTTACCTTGAATCCACTTCCAGGATGAGACAGTGGAGTGAAGCCAAATCACAGACTCTCCCTCTCCTAGAAGCCAATGGCATGCCTAAGAACAGGACACATTTTAAAACATTGTACTGTAAATGCTTTGTAGTTTTCCCCCAATTAAAAAAAAAAAAAACCGGGAAAAATGATGCTAGAGGCCATCAAATCATGGCAGAGGTACAGTCTCATGCCATGCAACAGCCAGGGAAAGAAAGAAGCATGAGACTCCAAGAACCTCCATGACTCCTAATTCCATTCCCCGACATCCTGTTCCCCTGGGTGGGGGTACAGAACGTGAGTGGACAAAATCCTGGGAAGTTGCCCCATTACTCCTCAATTTAGATAGAAGTGATCAGTTGGATATGCAGGCAGCCTTGGGAGAGGATTTGGAAAGCTTCCGCTATGTCCTCAGTGTCTCACCAGAGGAAGAAAAAACATACGACTGACCTTTATAAAACTGACCAGGTAGAAAGAAAGGGGAGAGGGAATAGGCAGTGACTGTAATTACCCAGAGCGAATGATCCCTAGCACTAATTAGCAATTTAGCTGACTGGCGGACAAAGAAGGATAAGATAAAGTAAATGAGGCAGGGAAGGGCCTGGAGGAAAAGCTACAGGGAGGGTCCAGTTTTTAGACCATAATAGGATACTAAATGTGGCCAAATACACATCTTTGGCCTGTGTTAGCCGGGAAGAGAGTAGAATCCACTGCTGGATAGGGGAAGGTGAAACAGAGAGAGTAGACACCGTGGTCTTTCTGAATGAAGCTTCCTTGGCTTTCCTCTAATTGGAATAATGAGGCTAACACCCCCTTGCCATAAGGAGAATTAGATGATGTGCACCCCAAATGCAGGATCTTTATTTGTCAGGGGCACAGATGGGAGAGCCACAGCTGGGTCTGCTTCTGAGAGCTGTCTATAGTCCCAGCTGAACTCACCCCTGGACGGGACCTGCAGTTCTCAGCCCTCAAACTAAAAATAAAAGAAGATGAAGAGGTGTCAGATAATATGGAGGAGAGCCAAGGAGCGATTGTATGATCTTGACAGAGCTGTACAGGTTAACTATGAGCAAGGAAAAGAAAATACATGAAAACTAGGAAATAGTAAAGGAGCAAAAAAGAAAAACAGAAGAGACGAGGATAAAATGCTAAGGAGAGATAAAGTATTTATTCTGGAAGAAAAGTAGCTCTGAAAGGGATGTATATTAACTCAGTGGTTGCTTTTTGCTATAAAGAACTTTAAAAAGACGCGAAAAAGGGAAAACGACAAGATCATAAAGCTACAGGGTGAGATTAAAAGGGAAATACCAGAGCCAAGGAAATGAATTGAGGGCCAAAATGATATTGTTAACAAAGTGATAAATAAATTAGAAATAGGAATAAGAGGACAGACATGGAGAAAACCTGAAATAGTGACTTAGAAGAAAGGTTTGAAATAATCAGTGGATATAAAAGGGAAAGATAGTGAGTTAAACATCAGAAGATAACAGATATGGAACCCAAAGATGATACAGCAAAAGAAAAATTTGTACATCTGAAGTAGAAAATAGAAAAAATGAAAGAGAAAAAAATAGTAAAAGAAATCACACACAAAAATCCCTGAAATAACTGATTCTCCAGATCAAGAGTATACTCTGTTCTAGGAAAATATGCTATGGAAGCTTCAATAACAAGAAGCTTTGAAGCTAGAGAATGAATTCTTCAGGATTCCTTCACACCCCAAAACAAATCACCTACAAGTAGGAAAAATCAGGCTCCCCTCAGAATTTTCCAAGGCAGCAATCAAAGCCAAAAGACAATAGGGCAAAGTGTAGAAAAATTATTAAGAAAAAGAATGACATAAGTATTTCATATTTTTAGCTCTAAATCTCAATATCGAAAAACCAAAAAGGTACACAAACTTTTGTTGCTACCATTCAGAAATAACAACTATTAATGTGTTGTCACAAATCCCACCACTTTTTTCCTAGGGTTATGTTTGTTTGTGTGTGTGTGTGTGTGTGTGTGTGTGTGTGTGTGTGTGTGTGAGAGAGAGAGACAGAAACAGAGAGAGATACATAATGAATGACTACATTGTTACCATTACACACATCTAGACTCTATTATAAGTTTAATATTTATATCATTCTAATTTTCATTTTTATACTTTTCTATGAAATGTACCTATAAAAACCATACAAAAATTTTAGTTTTTTTAAAAAATGTATATTAGTGATGTCATGCTATACAGGTCATTTTGCAACTTTTTAACAAAAATTTTTAGATCTGTCCTCATTGATACCTATCAATGTTCTTTATGTATTTTAACTTATGTATTTTATTATGTTGTATGTAGATATTTATATTGTTTCCAATTTTGTTAGGTTTACCAACAAAGCTACAATGGACATGTATAGGTGTCTCCTTGTACACAAACATAAATGTTCCTCTAAGGTAAACATTAAATGTAGAATTTCTCAATTGCAGGATTTGTAAATTTTTTCACTTTGTCCCAAGCATGTTGATATACTCAGCCAAATTGTTGTTGAGGTCTAAAGATGAGAGAATATTTTTAAATATGCAATACCTCCAGGCATATAGTTGTTAGAGAAGCATTCATTTCAACTGGGCTTTCAAACTTATTTGAAATATTGAAATATGATTTATGCTTATATTTTTAAGTAATGTTAAGAAAATATACATCCATTCCTATTTTGGTAAAAGTTACTACTTCTTTTCATCAGGACTCAATTTTACCAAGTGACTAATTTGAAATATTATTTGAAATATTAAAAGTTTACAAAGTATTCTCTTATAATTCATTTTATTTTCATTTGTCAATTTTTTAAATGATTGAAAAGCATATGATCATTTTAATAGATGCCAAATAGTCACTTGATAAAATTCAGTCCTGAGGAAAAAAATTAGTAACTTTTACCAAAATAGGAATGAATGTATATTTTCTTAACATTACTTAAAAATATAAGCATAAATCATACATTAAATATTTTCCCATTAAAATCATGAACAAATGTTATTTATCATTATTATTTAGCATTTCCCTGTTTTGACAAATGTACTTAGACCAAACAAAGATATAAAGAGAGGAGAAGGCAAAATATTGTATATCAAGAAAACTTGAAAGAACTGAAAAAAAAAAATCAAAATGTTAAAAGAATATGGTAAGGTGGCTGGGTACATAATCAAGTTAAAGATATAAATAATAGAAAATATGATGGAAAAAGATATCCCATTTACAATAATAACCAAATGTTAAAAATATGTAGGAAAAATTAACAATATTACTAATATACAAAAGGCCTTTGTCAAATTAAAAATCTACCAAAGGATATAAAAGGAGACTTATGTAAATTTGTACTTTATTCTTGAATAGGAAAATTATGAAATAAAGATGTTGATTTTTCCCAAAATTGATCTCTAAATGCCAACTAGAAATCAAGGTGTCCTTTTTGGAACTTGACAAATTGACAATCAAATTCATCTGGAAAAATAAATCCATAAGAATAGCCAGAATGTTACAAGGAGAGGAAAATGATAACCTGTGAAGATATGAAAGTAAGTTATGAACCTATAATTATCCAAACAGCTTAGAGCTGAAAAAGATATAGATCAGTTGAAAAGAATAAGCATTCTTGTGAACTCAAATTCACATAAACATTTGGGATTAAAAAATGAAGCATTTCAAATTAGTATTTTAAAAGATACAGTAAATGGCCAAACTACTTAACTGACAGCAAGAACAAATCCTTTATAAATGGAGAACTGAACAAAGAATATGATAGAAATTTCATAGAAAAATAAATACAAATGGCAAACAAACCTGAAAAACAAACAAATATTATGATTATCTCATTCATAATCAAAGGAATGCCAAATAAGGTGAAATGTTAGTTTTTGCATATCCAATGGCAACATTTCCAGTGTTTTCTAATTTTCAGTATTGGCCAGAGTAAACAGAAGCAGGAACTCTCATGCTGTTGGTAGGAGTGCAAATTGGTGCATTCTTTTTTCTAAGGGAAAATTAGGCAATATTTCTCAAAAGAAAAAAATACTGTTTTGTTTTGCAGCCCCCTTGCTGGACATTTACCCTCTTGATAAACTTGCAAAATACATCAATTTATGTGTGCAAAGACATTTATTGAAGCATTTTTATAAATTCTGGGAGAAAGTTAAATGTCCACTGATGGAAGTCAGGTTAAAAAATTAAAGTACATTCCAGCAATGGAATACCTATGAATCATACAGGGAATGATCTATAACTACACATATGGAAAGAGATCTTAGATATATTTAGTAAAAAAATAAAAGGTGAGAAAGATCACATATAGCATAATCCCTTTGTATAAATAAAGAGTATTAGGTTTATACACAAGTATAGGAATGGACAAAGGCATAGAGACCAATTTAGGCAGATATATGCATAAAAGCGTTTCCTGATGGATACACAAGAATGAACTACAGGACTCAGAAGGGAGAGGAAGCATTTTTCTTTTCATCCAGCACCCTTTGTTCTGTTTGCATTTTTAACTGTGTGCATGTAGGATTATACAACTCACCCCATCTACATGGGGCTCCAGGCACAGCAGCCCTGTCACCAGCCTCTTCCCGACTTCCTAGCACTGTAGTTCTAGCCACTTTGGCCACAAGGTCCCTGCCTATTTTCTATTAGGGGAGGACAATTTTTTACCCCATTCATGGCATTTTCTTTAGTTCTGACTTCACGCTGACAAGTAAAAGCTGTATTGGAGAAAGATGGAGATCAGGCCTGCAGTTCCGTACTACTGGTAGTCACCGCCAGCTCCTGAGCACTGACCAAGTGCTGACAGAGGGGAGGGGGAGCATTTTACAGATAATAGAGGCGCTAAGTGTGCTGAACACTTCATATCTGTGGTCTCAATTGCTCCTCAAATGGGCCTATGAGCCTGGTACTATTTTCAAAACCATTTGGCAGGAGAGTAGACTGAAGATTATAGAGATGTGGTTGCTTGCTCAGGACCCTGTATCTAGTAAGAGGCAGGTCAAGGATTCAAACACTGGTGAGCTTGACTCTGGCAGTAGATCTTTGGACGGCTATCACACTATCTCCGTAGGACTTCCTGGGCAAGTCATCATTTACAACTTCCTTTTCTAGTTGGGGATATGTGTTTCAGGTTCCAAACAACAACTCAAAATGGACTTTGGGGAATGCAACTCCTTTTATAAGCTGAGGACCATCTGGACTTGATTGTTCATTTCTCTTCAATAATGTATGTGCAGTGGGAGTTCCTTAAATACTTCTCTGCCCCTTGATTGCTTTTCCCAAATAATTTCTGATTACTCAATATTATAGTCATTAGGACTATTTTTGGTACTTCAAAGGTGTATTTTGGCTGTTACTCATTCTGTTGCAGTTCGATTACTGAGTTCTGACATGATGACTCTTCCAGCTATACACAGTCCCAGGGGAGCTGCTATTTTTTGCTCTCAAAATGGCTGTGTTCTCAGACAGCAAAGGTGAAATCACTGGCTGGAAGTTTATGCCAATGATGAGGTGTTAGTCTACATGTTCTTCAGATTCTTTGAACAGGAATTAACAGTAAATTTTCTACAGGTTAGAAATTTTTGCTTCTTTGTCTTTTTCGCTCTTCTCCATCCTCCCTCTTTATCCTGTACTTTTACTCTTTCTCATAACTTTTCCTGGCCTTTCATAAAATGCAATATCTGAAAAGGACCTTGCCAAATTGTAATCTTTCCTATACTAATAGTAATAATAATGACTGTTCCTTATTGGGTGTCCATGAGCCATGCATTGTTGCAGGTTATTTATATTCAGTATCATTTATTTGTTTTCACAGAAGAAAGGTAGAGAAGCTCAGGTCTGACTTCTGTTACTAGTAATACTAGTAAAATGCTGTTTACGGAGTGCTGTGAGGTGGTTCTAGTTACTCTGTTTTACAGATGAATAAGGGCTCTGGAAAGTTCCCTCCAAAGTCACATGCTAGGTCTGTCTGACTGCAAAACCTCTGCTCTTTCTGTGTATTTCTGTTTGAGATGGGATTTCAAGTGGACCATCTGAGACAGATAAGGTTAGTAATATCCAGCAAGGTGCTTGTCCCTTTTCCTACTCTGTGCTGCCGGTGGTCCTCACTGGGATGCTGACTTCTGTGGGCTATTGAGGGGCTCTTCTTCCTCTAAGTGGTGAGGTAGAGAGCTTTTTTCCTAGATCTTCATGTTTTCTGATTGGAGGGGAAAATTTCTGTGCCTTTGTGGCCAAAATGAGGAAGCACAGGTAAGACTTTTAGAAGGAAGAATAAAGCACTGCCTCCATAGATGGCCCAATTGTTTTCCATGGCTGCTGGGGTTTTGGCCTTTGAAGTCTACCTGAGATGTACTCTCTCTTAAGAGAGGATGTTGAGGACTGTAATCCTGGAGTCAAAGTCAAACAACAGCACCATATTAACTTTTGTGGATAAATGGAAGGGTGGAAGTGTCATGTTTTGGAAAGAGCAGGGGTGTGGTACTAGACAAGCCTCCTCCACCCAGGCTCTTGGGGAATGTCATTCCAGCTACATAAACTTAAGAACCATATGACTCTTGCTTGACCCTTTTCAGTCTCAACTTTTTTAGTCTATATAATGGGAATAACAATAGTTATAGCATAGAGGGAGTGGTGGGGATTAAATAATAAAGTATACAAGGTTTCTTCAGGTAAAAAATTTGCCAAATTAAATCTAGGGGATATTAATTTGCTTAATTTTCCCAACATATGGGAAAGAAATAAATGTATTTAGGTAGAGACAAAGTACCAGATGACAAAATTTATCTTGGGATTGAGATCTGAGAGTTTTAATTTTGTTATAATTTTTCTTATGGGTTTTAGCAATGGACTTATATCATTAGGCACTAAAATTAACTCACATAATGCAACATAAGACTTTTTAAAGAAAGAATGAAATCAATGTTGCAGGAAGAATTCAGATAAAATAGCTTGAGTATTGATGAGCTTCATGGATTAGATTAACATACATGATTGGAAAACACATTATTTTGCGAATAGAAAAAGTATACAAGGCAATACCTGCAGCATTAGGATTAACCCAGCCATTTGGAACATAAGCCAGGATATCTGCAGTTGTAAGACACAGATCCTTCTTTGTTTGAAGCAGGGTTACTACAGGGTTTGTCCAGGGGGGTAAACTCTGGGTCAATCTTTGCAGTATGCATACAGGTCGAATTAGAAATAAAAGGTAATGATCAGAAATAATTTAAAGCTATTAAGGGGTTCAGGAAGCCTTTCTGTTATTAAAATATATCAATTCAAAATGGGACAACATAGCTTGACAAATAAATTCAAGAAATTTACCAGTTTCCTTACTCTTATTTTTTATCCTATGTTCTCTGTAATAGATACCCTGGTAGTTATAGAAGCAAAAGTATTATTAATTACTTAACCTCAGCCACCGAAGAGTCACTTAACTATAGAAGCAAATATGAATTTGCATATGTCATATAGTTTCCCTCTACAAAAACATCCAAACGAATAGAAAATAACATTTCACAAAGTGAATTTTCAGTCTGAAAAAGAAGCACTGCTGAATTACCCTCCCAAAAAGCTTTATCAAAACATATTACCAAAGTATATGCCAACAGTATTAGAGTAATATTTTCTCCACAATACACAAAACCCAAAAGATACACAGCAAAAATCTATAGATTTGACCACATACAAACTAAAACTTCTGTACAGCAAAAGATACCATAATCAAAGTTGAAAAAAGTGATAATGGAGAAGATTTTTAAAACATAAAGACAAGATTAATAACCATGATATATATAATGAGTTCCAAAAAAGTAATATAAAAAAGACAAATGACCTAATATAAAATGTGCAAAAGACATGAAGAGTCAATGTGCAGAGGAAGAAATGACAAATAGCAAGTATTTGTAAAGATCCACACCCTTGTCTGGAAACCAGGAAAATGCACATCCAAACCACGAGATACCATTTTTAGGCCCCCAGATTGGAAAACGATAAGGTTATAAGATTCTGTTACCTCATTTTGTTTTTGTCTGTCCATACCACACTTTTTTTTTTTTTCGAGACAGAGCCTCACTTTGTTGCCCAGGCTACCATGCCGTGGCATTAGCCTAGCTCACAGCAACCTCAAACTCCTGGGCTCAAGCGATCCTTCTGCCTCAGTCTCCTGAGTAGCTGGGACTACAGGCATGTGCCACCATGCCTG
>CAUYRT010022026.1:0-15912 GCA_963574885.1 Lepilemur ruficaudatus
CCCCCCCCCCCCCCCCCCCCCCCCCCCCCCCCCCCCCCCCCCCGCCCCCTCGGGGCAGTGCCCCCGGGGGGGGGGGGGGGGGGGGGGGGGGGGGGGGGTGTAAGGTTCTTTCTTTCCCCGGGCAGAGCCATGCCCCTGGAGAACTGGGGGATCCTGGGCCTGCTTCAAAACTCCAGTCTGTATAATTAAGCTGCCTCCATATAGGACACGTTTCATGTTTGTTTATTATCCCTCTTTCTTCAGTTCTGTTGTGGCTGTTCTCAGTAACAGTCGAGGCCAGTAAACAAGTCAGTGTGAAGTTGACACTAGCCTTATTGCTTGTGACTGACTAAAAAACATTTTCTGTTGCTTCCCCTCCCCCTCGTCTTTCTGTTCCTTTCTCGCCTTATCTCAGGTATGTCTATTTCTGTCACTTGTTGACATTGGCTGTGTATTCAGGAGTGGGCCTAGACCAGCCCTCAGTGCATTGTTAATCCACAAGAGAAAGATACAGTCCCTGCCCTGTGGAACTTCGCAGTCTAGCTGGGAGCTAAAAGACACCGTAAAATGGTGAGATACCAAAGGTAAATTCTGAAAAACATACTAAAGCAATTGTATGGAGAATCAGTTCCGTAATAGACCATAGGATGGAGATGAAGTCCCATGCATAGGGCCAGGAGGGCTTCCCAGAAGGGGATTTGAACTGAACCCTCGGGGATGATTCGGAATTAAATAAACCAACAAGGAATGGGGATAGCTTTCCAGGTGGCCAATGATCAAATGCAGGAAGTGTGAAGTAAGAGGAGGTGAGAGGAAGACTGGTTTGTGAAGAGAAAAGAAGAGCAAGGAAAAGATCGTTTGGGAGGAGTGCTGTATTGTAGCAACCCAATGCACTACAGTTACTGAAGAGTTGACCTATTGTCAGGGTCACTGTTTATCTGTCTGTATACTAGTTCACTGTCTTTCTCTTCTTTGGATTAATATTCCTCAGTCTTCTGATTCATCTGCCTTCATTTCTCCCTCAGACACCCAAGTACTTTACTTGTTAACCTCACAAATGACTTCTTAGCAGATTTTCTACCATGCCACTGGGTCACATGCCCTTCTAGCATTACTCCTCCCCTTTCATTCTGAGCATCAGCCTCATGGAACCTCTTTCAGCTCTTAGATATGATCCTCATACCATGGACATTTCCAAGTGCTATTCCCTCTGCCTGGAACACTCTCCACCTCCTTAATCTCACCTTCACCAATTTAATTTTTGCTCTTCCTTCAGATTCTATCCCAGTAATTATGTCTTAGGAAACCTTTCCTTAACCCCTAGTTTAGGTCATCTCCTCTTACTATATGTCTTATAGCATCATGGACCTGTTTTTCATTGCATTCATCACAGGTATAATTTTACATACAGTTGTGTAATTTATTTGTGTGATAATTTGGTTAATGTTGGTCTCTACCAACTGTAAACTCCAAGAGGATAAGGTACATATCTGCTTAATCTGCAATTGATAGTGGTGTTTACAAAAATTCTTCTCCCTGAGCAATAACGTGACTTTTTTTACTTCTCAGCAGAAAACGTGTGCCATTTCACCCATTTGCAGACAAATCTACAATGAGGTGTTATTTTAGGCCAAAGAGTATACATACATAAAGAAAAAATTTTCCATGGACAAAAGTACTAAATATTATCCACTGCCATACCTCCTTTTTTTTTTTTTTACCTCACTTCTTGGGGTAAACTTTCTAGTTTTGATTTCTCTAATATTTGTAAGGTGGAAGGGGGAAAATAAAAACTTTTCCAGAGGTCTCTCCAAACAGCCAGTTTATGGCCACACAATTTAACCCAAACAGTCTTTTAAAAAAAGTCTTCTTCATTGAGTTGTTGATGTCTGTGCCACTGTGGAGAATATGAATATGAAGCTGAAAAAGTGCATTCAAAACTATCTGGGGAGTATACATTTCATTTTTATCTGTTTGAAAATAAAGTAACTGAAATATGACTAACTTCCAACTGGGAATTTACTCACTTGAATATGAACAGCCAGATGCTTGGGACCTTCACACTCCAAACCCAAATCAATTTTTCTTTCTGCCAACAATATCAAAGGACTGGGCAAATTCACCCGAAGTGCCAGCAACTCAACACTGTGCTAGTTTCCCTAGAAACAGTACGAATGTAACCAAAGGATTTTAACTATGCCTATGTATTAGAGTCCAGCTAACAGTTTGGGTAATTTTCATAGTCTCTAAATTAGCACAGTGTCTTTATAAACCTGGGCAATTTTCTAGGGAAGGGGAGCCCGTTAATTACTAACTTTGCATTAATTAGCAGATGTCTTGAAGCATTTCAGGAAACAACAAAAAAGGCAAGATCATGAATCCTACAGCCTTTTTTTTTTCCCTACAGTCTCCTTTTACTTCAATGGAGGAAGGTATCACAAGGTCAGGTTCCTAACTGGTTCATTTAGGACACATCTGAAAGAGCAGATAACATTTTTTATCAAGCAGACCCTGGAAGATTTTTAGTTCATCCTTCACACTAGAGTACCTTCACCTCCTAGCTTTTTCTCAGAAAACTGGGCTTTTCTCACTAACTGAACAAGCTTAGATAATAACAAGTTCCCATTGCCGGAGGCAGGATTGGTAGTAGGAGAATATGAACTTCCTAACCAAAGAGCTTTGGAAGGAGCTCAGCAACCTTGTATGTTTGCTATAGGTTAGAAAACCATCAAGGTAATGATGATGACAATGGTAAACATTTCCTGAGCATTATATCAGGCAATATTCCAAGTGCTTTATCTATGTTTATTTACTTAATTTGCACAACTCCATGATGTAATTACTGTTATTCCTGTTTACTACTTTAGAAAAATCAGGCACTGAGAGGTTAAGTAACTTGCTCACCCCCACACACCTAGTTATTCCTCCATTAATTCTGATAATTTCCAGACTAATAATCATAATCATCACACCATCCTTTAATGGAGCACTCAGAACTCTATCCAAATTATCTTGTTCATGAGCAAATATAAGGATTCTATCTTTTGTGATGCAAACTTCTCACTAGAAGTTGACAAATCTTACTAACAGAATGTGTGGTTTTTGAACTGTTCAAAGGTTTGAAAATCTCAACATCTGTTAATATAATACCTAAAGTTACAGGCTGACTCTCAAAAGCATGGAGAAAAGTAACTTACCTAAGACAACAAAGCTAATAAATATCACAACCAAATCAAAGTGCAAGTGTTTTGGAATTATAATAGTATAAATCTGATGTAGATTTTGATAAGCTAAGATATATATTATAAACTCAAGAGCAATCACTAAAAAAAAAACCCTCAAAAATATAGTTAAAAATTATTAAAAGAATGAAAAAGCTACACTTAAAAATAGCCACTCAAAACAATGAGAGGAACACAGGACAAAAGTAGTCATGAGAAATATAGAAAACAAAAAACAAAATGCTATGCAAAAATACAACAAGATAAGTCAACTTGAATGGTAATATATTTTGGGAAATCAGATCACTACAAATTGTGACTGTAAACATTGTACTGTAAATGCTTTGTAGTTTTCCCTCAATTAAAAAAAAATAATATAAGAGGAAGAAAAAAAGAAAGAATATTTTTCAAAGTACATACAACTGTTATATTGTAAAAAAAAGTCTAAAAAATTCCCCTTCCCCTTCTAACTGTTTAAGAATCAGAGGTCTGTTTCTACAAAATAGGTACCCACTTGAAGATTTAAGCATAAACCATGTTCATAGCTCCCTCTCATGACCATTGAATACTATACAAGCCTCCTTTTATTCTCGCTGTTGTATTCAACTAACAGCTCACTGGTTAAGTTTTAATTGCTTCCAATGAGGTCAGCAAAGGTATTTATCGAAAAGCCCTGAATAAAAGGCTCTACACACACACATACAAGCACACACGCTCTCACACACACACAGAAAATCCTCTTGCCTGTTGATTTATGGAAACAATTATGATTCTGTTGGAGAATTTTTCAGCTGAGAAATAGTTTGTAGCTACAGTAAAGAGGCTCAAGTTGCACAAGGCAGACAACAGACATGGAACTCTTATATATCCAGCTGTTATCAACAGAACAAGTAAGTTACTGTTATTTGTTTTTAAAAACAATGCTGAATGTTTTCTAGAAGTTTATCTCTTTCTCTGGTTTTAGTACTGAGGGTAAAAGTAAAGCTACCAGATTTCTGAATCATGTAAGTATTTATAGCCATTATGCTGTAGAAAATAAAGTTGAAATTTTTCCAGAGCAGTTTTGACATTTAACTTGAAAAATGTGGGAGGTTTAGGAGAAAATAATTGATTAACCACAAATGTAGAAGCGTATAGTAAAGAAATCTAGGGACAGCATTTACATCTTGTTAATAGTAATTGTAAAACTCAATTGAAATCAATAGTTCTAAGTATAGGATGTTTCTCACAAAATAGTAACTGGAATGAACAGCACAGTCACATTCTGATTTGTCTCTGCTAATGCATAACTTTTATAAATCTACACATAAAGTGGTAAGATGTTGTCATCCTCTGGGAAAGCTGTTTTAAATGTATTTTCAAAGTATAAAATACACTGTATGTTATACTATTTACCCACTGAAATTTATACATGTATTTTTTTATCTTCTTTTCTCTTCCTCTCCTTATCCCTAATCTCTCATTGCAAACAGAAGTCAAGTAGCAAACAGCATCTCAGCAACAACTGAGCTTATTACAACCTGTTTTTATAAGGATATATCAACAGAGAGTTATTTAAGGAGGAATCCTGTATTGCTATCAGGAACTAAAAGGATAAAGCTAACAAAAGGAAAGTTGGAAAGTTGGAAAGAACAACTGCTCTTTCTTAAATCAATCTACAGTTCACAGACAGGAAGAGGTCAATGACCTAGGAGTAACAATCACCTCAAGATTTAATTTTCATTATGTTATTCATGAACACCCGGAGCACTACACTATAATGCACAAATGGATACTGACATGGATCCTGCCAACTTTGCTCTACAGATCATGCTTTCACATTATCTGTCTAGTGGGTACTATATCTTTAGCTTGCAATGACATGACTCCAGAGCAAATGGCTACAAATGTGAACTGTTCCAGCCCTGAGCGACATACAAGAAGTTATGATTACATGGAAGGAGGGGATATAAGAGTGAGAAGACTCTTCTGTCGAACACAGTGGTATCTGAGGATTGATAAACGAGGCAAAGTAAAAGGAACCCAAGAGATGAAGAACATTTACAGTAAGTAATGTCTTTTATTTAAAGCACAGCTTATAAACCTTAATAATCTGTTAAAAGGTCAATTTTCAAGTGACATGCTTTGTTGGTTTCCTTTTATTTTTGGAAAAAAATTAAATGAAATGTCATCTTATAATTTCTCTAAATCGGTATAGTTGAACTATGTCCCTAACAACATCTCCCGGAACAGGGAAATCTACCTATATTATAGTTGGAACTGATAACCCAAGCCAAATAGAAAATATATACTCCATGTGCTCAAAATGCTCATATGATAAGCAAAATGTAAATGATATTATTAACACTTACATGTGATTTATTATTTTCTAGAAAAACTCATTAGGAACTCTAATATAGTGCTTAGTAAGTGCTCACCAAAAACTACTTATCGCTAGTTTGAGGAATTGAGAATCTATTTATTTTTATCAATTTGATTTCCTTTGAAAGAATATTTCTGTGATGCAAAATACTTAATCTGTGCTCAAAAAATACATTCCTGTGCAATTGTGTATAGTTACAAAACAGAAGGGAATCTGTGGTATCCTCATCTGTTCATGTCATAATGAGCTTGTATATTAAATTGGTTTATTATCAACCTAGGCAGAAAAATAAATTCCTTCCACCATTTTCTTATCTATGTCTTCTATGTCATAAACGTGCTGCCTTAAGAAAAATGTAAATATGGGGAAATAAAAGTGAGTTGGAAGAGATCTTAATTCCACAATTTTCAATTTAAAATATTTACATTTTCCCCCAAATCAGTTATTCTTTTCATGTTGAAGAGGTATATTTTTCACTAACAGTTATGATTAATAACCAGTTTTAATACCATTAAATTTAATGAGGTAAACTATACACCTTAAATTTAAAATAAATTTTGTTTGTATTACTAGCATTTGGACAATATTAATGTTGCATCATTTTAAAATATGTGTGTTACAGCCAAATGAAAAAGAATGCATGGGGAGGATGGTGTAAACATGTGCCTAATACAGTGCCAAGCTGTCAGCAACTACTTAAATTTTTTGTTGCCTGTTTACTGAGTAACTTTTTGTCTTTTAAACTAATCAACCAATAAACAGGAATTTGGGGTAATTATGTTTCTAATATGAAAATGAGAGGATCTTCTTTTTAATCATAATTGATACAGAAGGTTAAGGTCATTTTAATGAATTGACAGTTATGGTTTTATTATTATTATTACTGTTATTAATAAAGGTATCATGTTAGTCCTGGAAGATTGTTCTGATTATACTAAAGTTTAGCTAAGGAAATGACTATTTGGAGGAAGTTTTGTGGATATCCACTTCTATGTGAGCAACAGAATTTGGCTTATAATCAATGTATTTAAAAGTTACTGAGATTTATTATGGATAATAGAACCTAGCAGAGATGACAGGGCCAAGGTAGAAGTTATGACACATGGGTCAATCCCTGTGAATGACTTTGGGACAATTTTTTAGTTTTTCCAATTCTCAATTTTTTCATCTAAAAAACATGAAATATTTACATATGATTTCTAAGATACCTTTGAGTTCTTACAGTCCATTCTATTTTAAACCACAGACTATATTATATAAATATAAAGAAACCTAAGTATATACTATATAATTATCTCACACAGTGAATATTATTTCAATGGTAAAATGAGCTGTCAGAACTAATTTAAAATTATAGTAATAAGGTTACCAAACCTAAACACTAAGGAATTCTTTTATATATGCTGACTAGTTCCTTTTGAATGCTTTTACCAAATAATAAAAAAGTGAAAAATTATATGTAAAATCCAGTGAAAATGAATAGCATGCATAATTATTTAGGATCAAAAATATCTACAATTGGAATACATTCACATATGTAAATTTTATTTTGTTTGTGTTAAAATTTCTTAAAATGATGAAATTCAGGTATTTATGCAAACACACAAACTGCTAAAATCATTTGATAGTTTGAAACACAATTTAGTGTTCATCTTGAGTAACCATAAAGCCAATTTGGTAAACCATTTCTCCTCTAACACTAATTCTACAGTAAAAAAGAAAGAAAAAAATAATCCCATATCATTTTAAATTAGATTATCACAATACCAATGTATTAAAAAGACATGATGTACATTATGTAAATAATTTTCACTTCTACAAGCTTTTCCAAGGCTATATATATGGTATACTTTCTTGATATGGTAAATTCTCCCAGAAAGGGAAACTATCATCAAAATCCTTTAAGTAAACCCTAAAACGATTGTCAGGTTGTATGGCTATCCTATCGAAGAAGGAGCTAGTAGGATTTATCCGAAGTTAAAAAGAGGATAAGGCAATTTATCTATAGGAAATCCTAAGGTACAGACAGAAATACCCCAGCGAAGAATATATGGAAAATAACATATTTAAAGAAAACTCTGATAGCCATGTCCTATTATTTGAGGGTTAGACTTACTAATTTTAAGAGTGAATGTCCATACATAAATGTGCTAATTGACACATGTTAAGTTGAAGCTACTATATTAGGAAAGCCAGGTACAAAAAAAATGCTCAGTAGAACTTGTTTAAAATAGTCAAGGAGGATGAGAAACTTGAAATCATAAAATTTAAAGATTGTTTACATTCCTCAATTATTAATTGAATGAGCAAATGGAAAAAAGACTTTTCCTTCCTATTTTAACTAATGTGAGTAAAAGGTAATTGGATTTTCTATGAGATTGGAAGGCAGCAGAGTCCAGAAAGTAGTAAAGATCAGAATCAAACTCTGAATGTCATTTTCAATGTTTTGATACCTTAAATTTTTTTATCAGGCTATTAATCACCCTTCTCTGGAGGTCTTTTAAGATAGTATAAATTTTAATGTCTTAGATGATAAAGTTTAATGTAAAAAGTAAGATGCTAGTGAGACATTATGTTCTCTCAGTTACCGTTAGAAAGTCCCCAGTCCATTCTCATGGCTTTTCTTTGAATGAAAGGAAAAATGACCAAAGAATGTTAATGGGCCTCAGAAGACTGCTTACTTCATCAGCAGAAGAACAGCTCCCACACAAGAACGTGGTTTTTAAGATACTGGTAAATATGGATTGGAGCTAATAGGAGAGGTGAAAAATCTGGTTGTATAATTCTGCTTTCAGAAGATGCTGGGCTGAGGTAGATAGATGGAAAGCATGGAGGAAGAGAAGGGGAGTACTGAGGAGGTGGATGTGACTGTAATGTCTCATATCTTTAGAAAATTTTAAAAAATTGCTTAAGCTACTCTGGATTGTGAAGTTCTCACTTACTTCAGTCTTACCTTAATTACTGTGTTGTCTTGTGAAATATTCCAAGTTTAGATTAGAATGGATACATTGCAGAAAGAGTATACCAAGAAACCCAATAGAAATAAGATATGTATTAGGAGACATATAAGCAAGAACTAACTATGTAGATGGGGGAATTCATGAGAGGCCAAGAGAAGCTGGACCACATTTTTTACTCTTGAGCGGACAGAGCTGTTATTAGAGAACTGGTCCTAGGGACTGCACACTGCTCTTACCAAAGAGGAAGAAAGTGTCTCCTCTTTACTTGTTCTCTTGATGGCTCCACATTTAGCCTTACAGTAAGTTTAAAAGTGATGAAACTGGTACCTGATCGAACTAATAATAAGGAAAGAATAAAATGTCCCTTCAAAATTCACATTCAAAATGAACTATATATTCATGTTCTCTGCAGAAGGAGAGCATTGAAAACACCATACAAGGACTGGAAATGAACAATTGAACAATACTTCCACTTCTGTTGTCAGAGCTCTCCTCTTGGGGACAAGGCTAGAGGGTGAATTTAGATGACTGTTGGACCAAGCAGCCCATCAGCAGCCAGAGGCAATCACTCCACACCTGACAGAAATAAAACTGCTGTTTAAGCTGGGAATTGAGGTGCCGAGTGAGAGACAGCAGCAGTGCACTGGGCACTTGACGACGGCTTTGAGAGACAGATGCGGAACAGAGAACCCAATCCCTGGAGATGATTTTCTTGCTTTTGGTATCCAGTTACTAAAAAGTTGTATTCTTCCCAACAATGGTCAATATCATTCATTCCTTTTAAGAAGAGATACTTAATTGTCATAAACCACTGATCCAAGAGAAAGTATGCCTCACTTGGTTATAATTGAGCATTGTTAGTTCCATAGCAAGAAAAGTGTTAGCCATCCTGAAAACTGGCCAACGATTTGGCAATATTCTCTTTTGGATAGTTACGCTGTGATGGGATATGGCCTAACAATTGGCAAAAAGCAAATAAACACAGCATTGCTGGATTTGACTTTGGCCACAAAACCTTCAGTGACTCAATTGTCAACAATTCTTTGGATAAGCTCCTATTCAACAATAATCACTGCTAGTAGCTAGCAAATATGCACCTCTGAATATGGAGATGGTAAATTTGTTTATGTTCTTAGCAAGTTATCTAAAAGAATAATAATTCACATTATCAAAATAAAAAATAATAATATAAGGATACACACTGCCTTTAAAAAATAGCAAATAGGGAACATATGTATGGATATGAACCAAAATCCTAGAAATTATTGACAAGGTAGAGTCCTGTAGAACTAGTAACATACATTCCCTTTAGTAATTTGTCAAGGCTTTAAATCATGGAGGATAGATAAACTGCCAGGGAGCAGATTTGGAAATATTAGCTATTCTTTAAAAACTTTAATATTAAGGATTATTTTTCATTTTATAATCTTCCTTTTTTTTTGGCTATCACTTGTGCTTGGCAATTATTAAGTACTAACGAGTTCATTCATTGCCACTGGCGTATCTCTTATCATCTCTTTTTACTTTTGTAAAGCCTTATCTAAATTGACTATTTCTATATCACTTTCATGCTTATATCAATCTGGAGCATCTGATCATATATTTTCCCTTGTGACTCAGCTGTATGACAACTATTCAGCCTATAGTTTTAGAGCATGCAGAGGCACAAATGAATTGGAAAAAATGCAAGAAGTCAGCTTTTAGATATATGCAAGGGGTTGCCTTTTCTAGATTTTTCTATTTCTTAACCTTGGCTAAATATTATAATTATCTGGGGAACTTTAATAAAATACTAATGCCAGGTCCCACCCACAAAGATTCTCATTAAATTGGTCTGGGGTGAAGTCTAGGCATCAGGAATTTTAAAAGCTCCCCAGATAATTCTGACAGGCTAGGAACCACTGAACTAAGGGGATCACATTAGGTTACTAGGGAAATTGCAGCTCAATTAAATCAGAATCTCATGAAGGTGGAAAGAACGCAGGCATCAGTATTTGTTAAAGTTCTTCAGTGATTCTAATGCGCAGCTAAGGCTGCAAATCACTGCTTAAGGGCATGAAGAGTTCTAATTCAGCCTGGACCTCCTCAGGTGTCCTAGGAATGTTTCCGAACTCTAACCCTAACTCTTAGAGGGCTTCAGAGTTGACTGGCACCCTAGAGGATTTTGAAATAGGCTTGATCAGGGAAGAATCTCTGAATTGTATATTGAGGGAGTTCTTCTGGGCCTATCTGGCCTCTCTAACAAATCTCAGTGGCTTCAACATTTGGATGTACTGACAGGGAAATGCATGTGATGACAGCTTTGTAGCTACTATGTAAGAAGGTTGCCATGGTGAGTGAGTTTGCCACAGGGAAGGATAGGTCCCATGTCACAGTCTCACAATTAGAGACATGTCTGAATCTCTTCTGATGCTTTCAAGTGGTGCTACAGTATGGGACCTGAAGTAAAGGCATCGATAGCCACTTAATCTGCACTTAAATAAGCCACTTCTAACTATAACTTTAGATGCCTCAAATTAGGGTCTCACTTCTCAGGCCACCCCACAAAATTCAAAGGCAGAGATTTAAAGAGACAAACTCCAGCCTAGAAAACCCAGTGGGGAGGGAACCACAAGTCTACAGGGTTGTCTTATTTAGTCTGCTTTGTGTTGCTATTATGTAACAGAATACCACAGATTGGGGACTTTTTTTTTTTTTTTAAGATATTTATTTCTCATAGTTCTGGAGGCTGGGAAGTTCAAGGTGCCACCATCTGGCAAGGATCTCCTTGCTGAGTCATTCCACGGTGGAAGGTAGAAGGGCAAGAGAGCCTGAAAGAGCTAGAGATAGGCAGGCCCAAACTTGCTTTTGAAATAACCTTCTCTTAAGATAACAAACTATTCTCTTGATAACAAACCCACGCCTGTGATAATGACATTAATCCATCCATGAGGGTGCAGCCCTCATGGCCTAATCACCTCTTAATGGCCCCACCTCTTAACACCATTACAATGGCAGTTAAATTTCGACTTGAGTTTTGGAGGGGACATTCAAACTATAGCAATGGTTTATGAATATTAAGTGAAAAGGACATGAAGCTAGTTTGTTCCATTTGTATGAATGAGATGCTGGACAACATTAAGGCAAAGCTTTCTTTATTTTTTAAGGATCCTAGCTCTCTTTTCTTGCATCAAGTAACTTTTGGCAGCACAGTAACTTTCCTAACATAACTATTAGAATATAATACTTTTTATATTTTATTTTCACATATGGCACATAGAAGAAAATGCAGAGTTGTGTGTACTTAAGTAACATGGAGAAAAAGGAATTCTTGTTAAATGAAATGAACTCCTTCCTTTTCTAAACAATATCCAACATTTCTACCCCCAAAATAGGTTGGAAATTAAAATTCTCTGCCTTTAACATGGTTTGGAAAGTGATGTTAAAGAGTTACTAAACATTTAACTGCTTCTGGACCAAGTTTTATATCTGCATTTGAGATTATATCTGGGCCTACCTTAAGTAGAGAAGCCAAATCAAATTCACTAACAAAGAAAATATCATTAAAATTCCTTAACTATATGTATGCATGTGTTTGTGTAGTAACATATAAAGACAGAGGGATTACAATGGGAAGGAAAAAGGAGAGTTACCCAGTATCCATGCCCAGGTAAAACCTTGTCTTTAGGCAGACAACATAATTCTCAGAGAAAAAGAGTTTGATATATATTGAGAAGAATTGGCTCTAGAGATTCTCTAGTTGTTCCAGTCAATTTTCCTCCAGAAGGAAACAATCTCTTCTACTTGGAGTGGTCAGGCTTACTTCATAGAGCCATTAGCTTATACCCATCCAAGAATAAAAAGGAAAAAAAAAATCTCTGTGAATAGAAGGGAAAAGAATGAAAGAGAAAGGGAAAAAGGACTTTATATAAAAACTAATGGATTTTAAATCCTCTGTAAACTTAAAATCAAGTACAAAGCATTCTCATAAAATGTAACTTTACTAACTTTTTTGATGCACTTAAGGAATGAGGGCAATAGAATGCAATGGATTGATAAGATAGTAGAGAGAAGATTTCTGAGATCAAAACAAAACAACCAAAATGCTCAGGGTTGGATTTAACTAGAAATTGCAGTAATAGTGCACAGAGGAGTTCAAATAATGATAGATTCTTGCAAGTATTACTCAAATAGGGAGTTTGAATCTATTAGTTAATTTTTTTGTGCCTAAAACTATAATAACCTTATTATAGTTTGCTTATTACATCAGGATTATTCTAAAACTGAATTTATTTTTATGATTAATGTAATAGGAGAGAAATGAGGCATATTTCAGCATTCTTAAATACCTTATTTATCACACTCTATTGTAATATTTCTCATTTTACCTGCCTGTTTGAACTTTAGATGTAATTGTAGATAATGTTGAGAAAAAGACTTGTGATCAAATTCAGAATCAAGTCAGCTTTCAGAATTTTCTTAAGGCAGTATTTCCAAACTGTGTTTCTTAGAACACTAGTGTCCCTTGAGATATTAATGATGTTTCCTGCAGCAGAGTTTCTACGACTAGCCCACTGGGAAATATTAGGTTAAATAAGTTGAATCATTTTTTTTAGCAGAGTTTCTGAGTCCATACTACACTAATATGAATTGCAAAACTCTAGGAAAAGAGAGTGCATTATTTCCCAAACTTATTTGACAATAGAACACCCCTCCTTCCCCCCTACCCCCACTCCACTCTCAGTCCCTGGCTTGGGTAGAACAGTTAAATTTCATTATATTGCAACTTGAGAGCTATTGTCTTAGGATCCATTTTTGGAGTATTCAAGAACTAAACCAATCTGCCTCTCAGTTTTATGATTCAAATAAAAAGCCGATAAAATTGACCTGAACCAATATTTTAATAAAGACCTTGAACCATGCACTTATGCCCAAGTCAGGAGCCTGTACATGATTTTGGATTATTAGAGCAGTTATTTTGGATATAGATGCTAGGCTAAAATTTAGAGATTTACAGTGGTATTTAAGTCTAATTTTAAGTTCTTTCTGAATTCTCAGCATTTTATATGACCATTTTCCTAATTTGAAATTATGCCTAATAGGTATTATTTGGGCAGCCTATAAATTGACCAAAAAAACTTTCCATGCAGTATTCTAAACATGTTTTAGGATTCTAACATGATTGAAAAATTCGTATCATATGTACCTAAGATAATAACTTTCTTTTACTTTTCAAAAAATTGGTTTGAGCAAAAGTTATAGCTATTTCAATTATATCAATAAAGAAACAACTTTCATTTTCTGGCCAAAAACTATTTAGAAATTTGAAATTTAGCATAATCTGATGGGAGGACTATAAATTTAAGGAATTAATTTCCATATCCTTTGAAGAAGTCAGTTATTTGAGATTTTAAAAAGAGACCTTGTCTTATGGTTCTTGTTGTTTGCATTTAGCACTGCCACTAGAATGTCAGTTCTGGAAAGATAAGCACCATATCTTACTCTTTTTTTTTTTTTATTGGGGGAAAACTACAAAGCATTTACAGTACAATGTTTACAGTCACCATATCTTACTCTTTTTATTTATCTCCCCATGGTAGAGGAAGCAGCATTTAGCCCAATGCAAGACGCGAAAGAAGGGAGAAAGACTGGAAATCACTTAATATATTTTTCCTTTATTACACATCTAAAATTAAGTAAGAAATAGACTACTAAATTATCATGAAAATTCAATGCAGACAAGAATCAAAAGCCTTGCTGAAATAAAAGAAGTACATCTCACTTCCCTCTTACTCTCAATCATTAATAACAAAAAAGATTGGCCTCCAGAGCTAATTTGACTCAATGTCTTTCTATATAATTTTAAAGGATTAGTGAAAAAGTTAGTTTATTTTAGAGGACAACTATATAAGCAGACACAGATGCCACTGGTGACACTGAAAGGGGGATTGGCAGAGCATGGTGAAGGCCAATCCTGGAAGACTTGTGACCCTCCTCAACACACATTTTTTTTGTCATCTGACTGTCAACTAATCCATGAATATCAAAAACTATATGCAGAAAAAAATGATAATAGTTGATATTGGTTTGAAGAATATCTGCATTAAAAGGAGATATCAAGAGAAAAAGTGTTTAAGAATTAAATGAGCTACACTAGTAGAAAACAAGCAGTAGGCTAATAATTTTTGGGCAGGGGCCAAATCCTGGACTTGGTGATTAGCATCTCAATGCTAATGTCCATGTTTTTAGGAAATTAACAGTTTTGTTGGGGGTAGTAGAGGAGGGGGAATATGTACAGGAAGAGAAGAATAGGGAGAAGTGGAAAGTTGGTGAATCCACTCTCGGTTTGTTTTGGTGCGAGTAGCTTGATCTTTAGGACAAGTCTTTTGGTGTCTTACAGTGTTTCTAACTATACTTCTGGCCACAGGTCTCGTTTGTCTGGTTCATATTGAGACAACTCGCATGAGGAGGTCACCCATAGGTTGTGGGCAGTTTTCTCCTTTGTTTGCATGAATAATGAAGACATGATACAAAATTTTAAAGATTGGTGACCTCCTTTTTCATTCTTTTATTAATTCAACAAATAGTCATTTTGATATTTCCCTTTGCCAGACTGAGGATATAGTAGTTAGTAAATCCACAGTCCATGTTTTTGGAAACTAATAATTTAGTTGTGAGTCAAGGAAGAAGAACAAGTGAGAGGGGGCAAGTCTAGAGCACAGACGGGACTGCCTAACCTAACATAAGAAGGGGGCATAGAAATCTTTTCTGAGAGGAAATGACCTAAAGGACGAGTAGGATGAAACATAGAGGCCAGATGTATTATTCTCAGAGGAAATGCTCTCTGTAGATGCTTGGTATTAAGAGAAAGTACTGCAAGGTTGGGAAATGAAGTGATTTAATATCTTTCCAGTATCAACGTTAAGCTCACCAATGTAAACATTTTTTTTCTATTAAAAAAATGAGAACATTTGCTCTTTATCAATTTTCAAAATTTCACCTATTTCTATGTTTATTAAAAATATAACCTGCACTCGAATGTTTATAGCAGCACAATTCACAATTGCAAAGCTGTGGAAACAATCCAAGTGCCCATCAATACATGAGTGGATTAATAAAATGTGGTATATGTATGCCATGGAGTACTATTCAGCTATAAGAAACAACGGTGATATAGCATCTCTTGTATTTTCCTGGATAGAGCTGAAACACATTCTACTAAGTGAAGTATCCCAAGAATGGATAAACAAGCACCACATGTACTCACCAGCAAATTGATTTCACTGGTCAACATCTAAGTGGACATATAGGAACAACATTTATTGGGTGTGTGGCAGACGGGGGGGAGGGGATGGGTATATACCTACATAATGAATGTGATGCGCACTGTCTGGGGGATGATCATGCTTGA